>JASGAT010390655.1:0-10599 GCA_030220025.1 Chelon auratus
GTTGCTTTATGACAACACTATATGACATTGTTCACACCTGGAGGTCACAGGTTCCGCACTGTCTACTCAGAGCACATCAGAAGGAGCGACAGAAGCTCAAAATACCATTAGTATTTCATCATGAAGTCGATTATATACACAGAAATGTCAATTTGCATAGCGTGTCATGCCCAGCCGGAGGGTGGCGGGGTGTCTGTCTGTCTCCCTGCGTATTTGTCCAAAGACAGGAAGTGGATGACATACTCAAGAGGTGTGAATTCCTAACTTGTGATTAATTTAGCCCTTCCCGTGGCAGCAGCCTGCCACGGACATTTACTGGGCTCACTTTAACTCTGATCTACACGTTCACGCTGAATGCCATTTGGTGATTCGATTCTGACAAATTACCCTTGTGTTGAGCTTGATAATGCCTCGAAACTGGCGTGTTTATTTTCCTTTGGCGGTTTATCGTTGCACGAGTGGGGAGAAAATATTGACTTGACTTTCCACTGAGCTGGTGGTGAAGTGAAATAAGACAGGAAGCACTGCTAAGTAAGTTGTCTCTCCTCTCCTGGAGGGGTTTGTATTTGATTTTGATTTTGCTGAAGGGGCTTAGACTTCATCTGGCTTTACTGCTCCTCACCTGAAGGTTTCCCTATTCCACACAAGTCAGGCTGGATTGGAGATGTGCAGTGTGGAGTGGTGTTGAATTCAAGCCAGGCAGAGCCTCTAGTGTACTGTTGTGTCTGCTTCTGCGTGCGTCAAGCGACACCCAGCCTCCTAGCCACCAACTTCAGGCTTCTTCCCTTCTCATGTTGTGTTCTTTGAAGAACTGAGAAGTCTCTGCTTCCCGGAGGAAACACATAAACATGCGTGGGCAAGGCAAGGCTGCACTGATGCGCTGGTACAGTATGCAAAATGTGACTTCCCTCACACACACACACATACAGATGCACTCAGTAAATTGGCAGTGGTTTGGTTTCCAGGCGAAGTTGAAATGAAAATATTCTGTACGCATTTGTCTACAGACCGCAGCAGCCTCACTGAAGATAATCACCAATTGAGAAGGCGGCCACTGCGAGCATTGCTCCCGGTCGCTAACAAATACCTGCGGGGACTTAAATTGCAATATCTTTTGCTGTTATGATAAAACGTTGTAGTGTGTTTGTGTATGTGTGTGGCTGCTGCATTAATTCTTCCAGCACTGCACATACACACACACACACACACACACACACACAGAGACATTTGCACACGCCTATACACACACTAGTCAGGCCATGCATGGCTGGCTTCCTGCCATCTCTCGCACAAGCTAAAACCTATGTTTAATTTCCATTCTCCTGCCGCATTGGCTCCCCTGTAAATTATTAATGTCCATCGGCGGCAGCGGCAGTTCATTTTCTTAGAGGCATATTTGTGTCGGATGAGATGAAAAAAAAAAGGAAGAAACAAACTGAGATAAGAAAGTGTAAGAAACGAGAGGGGCTATGAGAATGTAAACGAGTCAAATGAAAAGGAGGTCTGACATCTATGGTGTGTCTCATGAATGATAGACTAACACAGGGGAGAGGAGCGGGGAACTTGGGCTCATTTCAGCGTAACATGGAGGTACCAGAAGAGGACAGGGGGAGGAGGAAAACGAGTGGAGTGACACTGGAAGCAGGACTTGTTCAAACGAGGGAGCAGATCCTGACCCCCGTGTTATTAACGCCACACTCGGCTTCAGGTGGCTTCTGTGCCCTGTGCATGCTCCCCTCCTCCTCCTTTTCTTGCCTCCATCACCACTGTGAAGGCTTGCTCATGGAGGGAAATGTTATATTTAGCTGAGACCAGTATTTTGTTTGTTCACTGGAAGCAACACTGCCCTTGGAAAGCCGCCAGAACACTGCAGCACGGCCCCCTCTGCATCCACCTCTCTCGCTGTCCCTCCGTGCCTCCCCCTTTTACATCCCTCCACTGTGTCACCCGTTCCTCATCTCTTTCTCTTTCTCCAAATCCCCTTTTCCTCTTACCCTCCTTTTCCTGTTGTGAGCACACTGCACAGCATTAACAAGTCCACTGCCACAGAACAACCTCCTCCTGCAGCACATGGGAGGAGGGTAAATGAGGGGGGCTGAGATTTATTGTGACACTGTTTGGAAATGTTGCCAAAAAAAAAAAAAAAAAGTAATATTTCTTTTCCTAAAGCACTTAGAGAGACGCAATAAGGTGAATCCAAACAAGGTTGTTTTGGTTTCATAATCAATATGCTATATAATGTGTCTTTCTTGCACTTTCTGTGTCTTGAAAAACTTTCCAACAAAGGCAATCAAAACACTTCTCATCTGGCGAGTTGAAAACGCTGTTCTTGTTTTCCCTATTTGTTTCTTTTCTTTTTCTTTTTTTTTTTCATATCTTTCTCTGATTCATCACCTTGGCAACAAAGTGACAGGAGAGTGGGAGTCGTAATTTGGAGCGCTTGGTAAAACAGCTCAACATTATAAAAGAGTGTAAATGTGTTACTGACCTATATTCTCAGCCCGCATATAGAAACCCATCCGATGAACCAGATCCCTCCTGTGTCAGACCATCCATCTGCTGTAAGTCCTTCTCCCCAGAGCCTGGTGGGAGGTAATGCTGCGCTGTTTCTACACTGTGACAGGTGGAGCCATGTTGGAACGTGATTCATGGAAAAATTGTCACAAAGCGATTCTTTGTCCCTTTATCTATAAGTCTTCAGGTACCACGTGCATACTGTATGTACGCGCTTTGTCCGTGCCTCAGCCTTCGCAAGCGTTCACATGTTTGTGCTCTTCGCTGACACATAAAGCATCAACATAATTACACTCAGAACAATGGTTTCTGAACAATGTCAGTTCCAATTACTGTGACCGCCGTGATTCACAATGAGATGTAGATAGAGGCTGTCACAGCGACAGCCAGGTGAGGAAACTTCAAAGTAGGTCAGAACTAACTTCAAATGTTCACCTTCATAACCTCAGAGATGCTTTCAAATACCTCAAGGCAATGGTTTGTTTTTCCCAAAAAAAACCCCACCATTTTCTTCATGCAGAATCCCCTGAACGAGGAGAGGTAAACATGAACCCACAAAATGATATGGTGCAGGACTTATTTGACCAACTTGACGATCAAATGCAGCTTAATACAGTTCAAAGGCTGTTCAACTGTTCACAGAATTATATTTTATTTTATCTCCACAAAGTGGTTGAAATACAAAACAACATACGCATCAGAGCCAATGCGAATATAATACGAATGCGAATATGTCTTCGTAGTTTACTCAATATGATATTTTGTCCATGTCAATAGACAAATCCATAGCAACAGATGTATCTGTAACTACAGATTATTTCAGTACTGATCCCATCCAACACTTGGGTTGCACATCAAGACATCTCAATATGAATAATACCAACAAATCTGGTCATCAAAACAAATGCGAGAAGTGAAATGGAGTTGATGCAAGGCAGTCTGCAGACGACGGGAGATGACCCTTTAATAATGCGTGACTTCAAGTGTTGAAGAAAGTTGCTGATCTGGATAGTTGAGAATCCATTTAAACCACACACCTACTGACACAAGTTGACATAAACGGCGATATTATCACTATGACACTGGAACACGCTGACCCCTTCCCCGTCAGATCTTTAAAATCGTGTCTCCAAAAATTCAAACACACAGCTATTGTCACTCACCAGAGAGACCGCTGATTTGCTTCTGATATGGGAGTAAAAAAACAGGACTTGTATTGTGGCTTTGTGAGACAAGACTGATCATTTAAATTTGTTGATTTACTGATTTCAAATATTGACTGAATATATTTGAATGTGGCTTATTTCAATTTCAGTGTTTGAAACAGATTGTAGACATTCATGTTGTAACATCCTCTGCCTCCTCTTCGCCTGGAGTCTTTTCTCTCTCCTTGCCAGGGTGAGTGGAGTCAGGTGTGTGGGAGCTGGCCTACCACATGACAAGCATGTCCAATCTATCCTTCAAATACTGGGCTCGGACTCCACCATGGCGCCAGATCATTGACTCATCTACCTCGTTAGCTTCGTTCCAGTCTTCACGGGACGCTACACGAGTTTTCTGGTGCTCATCTCATTTTCCTGTCTGCCTACAGATCTCCTGGGTTTGACTTGCGATCATTTACCTCCTGCATTGTCTCCTTCCCTCTGACTTTCTCTCCAGCTAAATGTCCTCCACCAACAAATCATTTAAGACACCTTTTGGTGTTTAGTCAGAAATTTCCAAAACTGGAGGGAACAACAGAATTTCCAATGTTTTAGCCCTGATAAATACACAGTACATGATATTGAAGAACTGAGTATAAATAGCACACCACTTCAGGCACATTTGGCACCACGTTTTAAGCTTTCCGCATGTCATTTAATGGTATAAAACAACAAAATGGCAAGCCAACAATGCATAGTGACGACTCACGACACTACATCAGGGTGTTATTCATACAGGATTAGGTGACACCAGGCTTATACTCCAGATAACCTTGTCTTCAATGGTGTCTTTTGTAGGGCAACAATGTAATTTTACATAATTCTTGAAGGACAAACTATGCTTTTCCTTTGGAAAGTAGAAACACTGCACAAGAGGCTGAATCTGTCTGTCTGTGTGTAGATAGTGTTTCTCCAATGATGTAAATTGCATATCACTAATATTAGTACAGAGTGCTGAGATTACTCACTTCAAATCTTTGTGGAGAGCTGTGAAACTATAAATTTGGACTCACAGCACTTGTTTGAGCGGCTGTGTGCTCGTCAACAAGAGACATCGGCACTAAACGTATGCTTTTGAGTGTTTTAAAGTACATTGTTGCTCTTCTCATGTTTTCATCCTGAACTCACAATGACATAATAATAATAATAAACCTAGCAGTTATATACGATCAATTTCCAAAATGTACAGCTTCTTGCAGTGGAACTTCCTTTATATTTCATGCCTCTCATCAACTGACAACAGGGTACCCTCAGGCTCACCAGAACAATCTGCCGCCACTGTTCCCTAATAACACTGAAGCACAGTGGGGGTATAAATGTTCACAAAAGCAACACCGACTACTTGCATACACAAGGTTGATGATACACAAAACACACCTATATGTGAAGTATGAATTGTCTTCAGAAGCAGAGTTAGTTTACGTGTCAGTTATGGAGGACAGGCTGCTGGGAAAAAGGCAGTGTTGAAGAAATGGACATATTTATGTATAAAGTAGTATATCATGTATAAAGTCAAACAAAACGAAGACAGTAAAAAGATTTGTCACCATTTCAGTCTTTTTCTCCACTATCATTATTACAGACACAGAACATACTCTGGGCAGTTAGTAATTGAGTTTGGTGGACTCATGGCCTCCAGTGCTCTCTCGATGGACGCTGTCCGAAACCATTATTCAGATTTTCTGGAAATGAACCATCTACAAACTGCATTGCCAAGGGTAAGAAAAAAAAATGGACTGATTCAAAGCTTTTAAGGAAATTCTTCCCTCCATTTCTTTCTTTTCTTTCCCTCTTTCGGTTTCTTTTCAGAGAAAGAGGGTTGGCCTCGTCCTACGAGCTGTCGTTCGGTGGCGGCGTAACGCTGCAGAGCCAACAGAATTTCACTGAGTCACTTTAACCCAAATGGCTTTTGTTCTGCTGAACTGTGCCTGAGTGCGCCGAGTTATTTCCTCTCCCTCAACCCCAGGGCGCTGGCCGGCACTAAAGCACATAGTCTGAAACTAGATGTGACTGAGATGGCATTCCACTGCAGACATGGACACAGATGAATACTCACACAGGTTGAAAAATACTCTTTTGCACCTTGAGATGTTGGAGGCAACTATCCGAAAACTGCAGAAAACTAAAACTCTCTTTCCTTGTATTAGTACTTAAAAGTTTACAGTTCAGTAGTCATATGTGTTTACTTGCGTTTACAGTGATTGCTTTGGCTACATTGGCAACATAACATTTCTTCATATTGCTAAAATCATTGTAAACTGGTTCTTGAACATGACAACGAGTTCCTGGTATTCAAAATCACCAGATCTCAATCCAATGGAGTACCTTTGGCATCGGAGATTTGAATCATGGATGTGCAGCCGACAAATCTGGAGCATCTACGTGATGTTATCATGTCGATATTGACCAAACTCCCGGTACCAGCAAGATGTCATCAAAACAAATGAACTGGCCAGGGGTGCATGTCTTTAAACATGTCAAAAAAGTTATGAAGAATAAAGAAGATGACCACGATGGACCCACGTCCCCATCAGAGCTGCGCCAATAAATTCTGGATTCGTACAACTTTTCAAAGACCGGACTGAACCACTTCCATGTAAACCCGCCATGCCACCTGATGTTTACCCCACGTGGAGCAAATATGCTCAGAAAGACTGGATCAAGCACCTACTTGGCATTAGGCACTATGATTTCCGTAGGGAACGGCTTATCAAAAGATTTAAACCCCAGCTCTCAACCCAATTCCCAGAAAACTGTGGCCGCCGTTACTCGTTACAGACTGGAGGCAGGGTCTCCACCACCACACCACACTAAACATGCACGGTGTGCACTCCTACTAGGCCCTTTGGAGCAGACACACAACATAATGTCAGTACAAAACACTATAATGCCGCCATGCTGGAGTGGTGAGCAGTCTGCCAGGGCTCCTGTGTCCTGGCATGCTACTGCATTTAGAGAGAGAGAAGCTGATTAGACAATGTGCAACAGCTGTGCCAATCAACCAACCCTGGAGATGCCTCAGGAGTCAGCCTGCCCCACCTCTCCCCCTGCAGCCGAGCAATAAAACCCCACAACATTACCACATCTCTGTCGGCTTTATAAATGGAAGGCATCTTGCGCCATATGTTAATGCGAAAATGCGGGCAGTTGGGTTGCTTTTACTTTTTTTTTCCCTGAGCGCAATAACAGTGACTCACAATAACAACCAAAACTTCTCAGTTAAAAAGTTGATTCATTTCCTGTTGTCATGCAAGAATGGCACTCACACTGCATAATAATGTCAAAACCCGTTAAAGATGACTAATACCTCTAATGACTCAGCCAAGGAGCAACCAAAATTGTGGCCGTTGGACAAAGGTAGTAGCCACGATCACACAAATGTTGAACTATTCCTGCAATTTTATATCTCTACTTAAATGGGGGAACTACTGTTTTTTAAAACCTAGACCTTATTTCTGGCATAATATATGGTCGTTTACTCACCCATATAACTTTTGTGTAATTTGTATTCCTCCGGGAGATAGTTAGATCTGCGTATATCCATGTTGTGGGAGTGACTGGGGCACTGTAGATTGACCTACAGACCCCGGATGATGTCTTCTAACCTGGATGATGTCGTCTCTGAGAGACATTCGCGACCTCTGAATCGGAAAAATATTCATCCATGTTGCAAAAACAAATAGCAGCCCCCGGATGATGATATCTCACGTCAAAGTCTCAGATTTTCTTTGCTGTTCAAAGTGCCAATTGCAAAGAGAAGATTTACATACCCTGTGGAAAACAACTGAGCATATGTGAACACAAAGATGCACCATATTTTAAAAACACATAACAATCATTAAGTGTTCACAGCAAATATAAGTAACACAATTTGACGTATAACAAATAATATACCAGAGAAGAAAACACAAGCCTTCATGTCTAGGCTCTTTTCAGCTGGCTCTGAGGTCTTCCACCTAAACATCCTTATCGCAGTCAACAGGCAGAAAAGACTGTGACACATGCTTTTGTCTCAGCCCACGTCCACCACTCCCACCACTTTCTCTCTCTCTACATTCCCCACCTCTCCTTCTGAGTGCACTTCTACTGTCACGGACGCTTCCAGAACAAACAAGCGGGTATCCACCAATTAGCGCTGTCAGCCTGCCCCCCTGTGAACCTTTCCGCTTGCTGGAAAATATATCGGCCTTAACAATATGACAAGAGAGGGCTGCCGTTCCAGAGCTGCATATGCTCAGAGCTTCAGCGCTACAGCATGGGAAAGCTTCCAGAGACGCGGCCCACGTCGTTCCTGAAACTAAACGAGATCTCCGCGGCCATGATGTGAGGATTTTCGGCTGTCAAGGAGCTACTTCACTGCAGAGTGCTTGCCCCAAGCCCAACTTAATACAGCCTTCTGCAGTCTGAGGCATGCAGCAGACCCTTGCTACTATCAGAGTCTGCTTAATGTACATCATGCACAAACTGAGTTGAGTAAATCCAAGAATCTGAGCATGCAGAGAATGATATAAGGGAAGTAGACTAGAATCCTTCTCTGCAAAACTGATTAATGAGCTTGATATGACCCCGCTAATGCTGATTTACATACGCGTCTTCAATGCATTGCTCACTGTGCACTGTCATCGTTAACAGAGTCTGGTGTGCCACAAAATAAGCAAGCCAAAACATCCCGTCTTCCCACTAAATGAAGATGTATCCTGGCATATGGAAAGGAAACAAAAGTTCAAACGCATACAAGGCTGCTTCGCTCTAAAACACTTATCAGACAAGCTACTTTTGCTGCCTTTTAACAATCCAGGGAAGCTTCTTTTTTATAACAGGAGATGACATTGCAAATTCAATCAACTTAGTGCTCTTTGAAAATTCCGTATTTCAGATGAATTTGGTATTATAAATCAGTTTCTACAAGCAAGCGTCACTCCCCCCCCATTTGAACCAAAACACAGACGTTGAATGTGCACATGCTTGTCAGCCGCCAGTCGAGCATGTTGATCAATGACTCCTGAGCCTAAACCTGCATTGTCGCTGACTTGCAGCATCGATTTACATACAGGAGTACAGTAGGTTGAGTTGTTTACGACTACCAGCTGGTCTATCTGCACCGGGACAGCTATTTATCACCATTTCCATAGAAGCAGTGGTTAATCAGAATAAATGGGAAGGTAGAAACTAAGAGTCCGCACGTTTGTTGAAGAAAAACCGACAAGAACTGCACACAAATCTCAAAGGTGGCGGCAGAAGAAGCTGCAGCAGCAGCAGTAGCTGCATGGTAGTGGTGATAGCTTGGTGGCTTGGGGGGTTCCATGGGATGGCATAAATATTTTGCTGTATTTGGTTAAACTCCCCAAGTGTGAGCCCTCCCACAGGCGAGTAAACATTGTGAGGCATTTTGAGGTAATTATAATACTACTAGTGGCATAGCAGTCTGGTGTGAGTTTGTGCAGCAGCTACATCAGAAGTGACAGAGAGCAGATGACCATTAGCGGCTGTCAGCTTTAATGCAGACGAGATCAGAACAACGTCTCAACGGTGCTTAATGGCGTTTACTTAATGGAGATAATTAGAAGAAAAAGTCAAAAAGTATACATACCAAAAAAAAAATAAAAATAAACGCACAGAACATTTTGTATCCTGTAGATTTTAATACACTCCAGCAGGAAACCCTACATCTTCCATGTTCCTTCATGTTCTTCCTCCACCACGTTTAATCATATCAGAAGCCCCGAATCTGAAGTTACGAGGGAGAGTTGCCAGCGAGCTGGCAGCCCGGCTCCACTGCATCCAAATCACCTAATTTCACCATCACAGCACAAGAAAGCACACACAGTTTGACAGCATCGGACACTTCTTTATTGGTAACTGGGGCACCGCGGGGGGAGGAGAAAAAGTGTATTTCTCTGAGCCATCTGTGGGTGAGTCATGACCAGAGTACATTACAGGCTGATATGTTATTATCAAACACTGGCCTTCTGGCTGTGAAGAAGGAGAAGAGAGGGACGGACAGACGGGTGCCAGGGAGTCCGAACTAGGTTGAGGGACGGGGTGAGGGCAGAGGGAAGGATGAAAAAGCACAGGAGGAAGCACGAAAACATAGCGCTTGGCAGAAAATGATGAAGTTTGTCACAATTTTGGTAGCATAACCCAAAATCAGGTCAAAAAGGTACAGTACATTTTTTTTTTTTTTGGTTCAAGGTTTAATGGTATTTCAAAATTTATAGACCACCATACAACAGTTGCATTAGCTTAGCCATTAGCTTAGCTGCAGTGAGCGCACTGCTAACCAAAAAAACAACAATGATAACAGTGCAATCAAACAGCTCTTGTTAGTACTGAATCTAAGCTCACCAGATGCATTAATATTAGCAAACCACATTAGCACTGTTTCAGAAACAATCTCGGTCCATGCAACACTCCAATCCGATTTAGGGTGGATAATTCAACGGAACCTGGAAATTGTAGCCAATTGCTCAATTAATAACTTGCCTCCAGAGCATGTAGGCAGTAGGTGCATGATAAAATGTAGAATTTAACCGGACAACAACAGTTAGCGTGCATATCAACGTTACCAATGCTATTTTTTTCGTTTTTTAATCTGTTGAATTGGTCAGTGCTATGCTGCCTTCAAGTGTGCGCTCATGGGTTCGATGCGAAGTCATGTTCACAAAATGTTTGGGCTTCCATGCCGCAAATTGTGAGAGTGCTGCTGCTAGGCAACCGTCTGGAAGCCACACAGGTTAATAGCTTGCAAGCTGAAGATAAGATAAGATAACGTAAATAAGACTTTATTCATCCCCGTGGGGAAATTAGGTTGTTACAGCGGCAGGAAACAACAGCGCAAGATGCAGAAGATACAAAAAAAAAAAAAAATAGAATAGAATAAAAA
>JASGAT010390656.1:0-17495 GCA_030220025.1 Chelon auratus
TTGCACAAACCCAACCTTGCACCTACATTCCAGCAAAAAAAAAAAAAGCCCCTGCTGTCCAGAGAAAACATTATAGCAGTCTGTCAATGAATATACAGTCAAAGCAAAGACCAGGCATTTTGGTATGCAGTGCTCTGGTCAAATGAATTAATGACACGACACAGTAACAGCAAATACATCTGACAGCTTTTGAGGAGATGAGCCTGGAAATGTTATGGCTTAGGGTCACTTTGTTGCCCCAGTCGACTGAAGACCTTGCTGTCATTGGTTCTAAACTGTGAATTCTGCATCATATCTGAGAGTGCTGAGGCCATGTGTCTAAAATGCACTGAAGGTGGACTTGGCACACTGGCACTGGTAATGGCTCAGAATCCCACTGAGGAAAACAAAAGGAATTTAAGAAGTTATTTCTGCTAAAGGGAGCAAAACTAGCTCCTGATGTCCAAGGTGTAGACCACAGACTGTAAATAAAGATGGATGGCTGAACTGCTCCTCAAAAGTGAAGCCAAAGCAAGTATAGCTCCCCCTGGTGTCTGGCTGCAGTATAGGTCATAAGCTCCACCTCCTCCTCCATGTTAGTTGATGGGACTTGGGCCAAACTAAAACACTAAAATGCACGTCAAATAATTATTTTTCAAGGATAGTTTCTCTCATTCTAGGCAGTTAATATAATACTGATGCTTGTTCAAGTGTAAATTTTTCTGATGAGTGTATAATCCAACATTTCTTTGTAACTTGTGGAGGGTGGGTCAACACTACCGAATCTGAAAGCACCCTCAACAGGAACAGTATACTTTTATTGCTTTTTTTCATCATGCGAAAAAAGAAAAGAATAAAAAGTTGTCTCCTCTCAAACCTGCAGAAGGTGTGCAGACATTCTCTGAGCACGATGCCCTCTCCTGGCTGTAGGGTAGAGAAGCAAATGGGGCAGTCCGTCTCCACGGCGTTAGGGATAAGATTGTTGTCCTCTGTTGCCAACAAGTACAAGTAGTTCTTTTCTCGCTCCTCCTGCTTAGCCTTCGTATGTTACGTAACGAAACACAGAAGCACAGAAACACAGAGATGGAAATTACAAACTGTTGATGACTCATGTCAATTCAGCGTTTCCAGAAAACAGAAAGTGAAACTGCTGAGTGGTGCTCTTCTGCCACGGGCTGTTTTCTAACAGAAATTTTGTATAAAAAAATTTGATTTGAATTTGAACGTACCATAATTTGCAAAACTGAATGGCAACAACCACTTTTTTTCTAACAAAATATAATCATAATTCATACATTTAAAATCTCTGGTAAACAACTGAAAATCAATGCGTACTATTGCAAACCTAAAGCACTAACTCTGATAAATGAATCCTTACTGGTATGCTTAACAGATTTTACTCGAGGCACACAAATATTTTCACTCAAGCTTGTGTTTTGACCTGCTGACTTTCTCCCACATTTCCTCAAACCCCTTAGATACTATATTGTTTCAAGTTTTAGAGGTGCTCGGGAGATCGGGGTTAGGTAAGATTTACACACATTTCTGTCACCCGGCTAAAATCATTTCGGCAATCCTGGTTACCCGTTCATATTGCAGCAAGGCCAGCTGTTCCTGCTGAATTCGTTCGACCTCGTCTTGGTCCGGCTGGTAGATGTCGGGGACCTCGTAATCCTCTGGCCGTTCGTGCCCGCACATCTCGCAGCCTGGACGCGTTGGCTTGTTCACAAACGTGCACATGGAACAGGCCCAGCCCAACTACACACAAACACGGAGATACTGTTACTGCACCAAGGCACGCACTTTTTCATAGACAGTTATGAATGTCTGGCTGATTCCTAACCTGAGGTTTAGGAGGAACAACGGGTTTAGCAGGAATCGGGGCTTTCGGAGGAACTGGAGGAGGAGCCATCTTCCCAGCATCAGCTCCACCAAGGCCTCTGGGCAAAAGGTTCATCGTCTGCATCGACTCCATGATACCTAATAACACATTACCATTACATAAAACATCAGTGTTGACTCTATTAACTCTACTTTGATTAAAGAAAAACAGAGGATCTCTAATTAAATCTAATGTTAAACTAAAATTGTATCTGTACCAAGCAGCACTGTTAGATAGCAAGAGTTTAAGCCACTGCACTGGTTAGTTTACTCATTTGTTGATCCAACTTTGCCAAAATAATGAGTATTAACAATAATTACAGGCTTGCTTTTTGTACCAGTAACTCAAAGATATAGAAATGGGCACTGATTTAGGTTTAGCCTGTAATGTATTTTTGCGCAAACACAGTAATTAAAAAGCGGTCAAATTGGTTGCTGTTGTTGCACTAACTGTCTAAACGCTGCTGGTCCTCGTCCAGCTTGTGCTGATGCCGGGTGAGACGAGCGTTATTGGCGGAGAGGACAAACAGGAACGCCTGGTCTCCGCTCTCACGGATGCCGTGGCTGTATAGCGTGTCCTGGTCCCGGGCCAGCCGCTTCCCGATGACCCAGCGCTGCAGCAGTGGGTGGAACCCAAAGTCATGGCTGATCTGTGAATGTCAAATGGGGGACAAACGGATCATCCAGCGAAAGTTCAGTTCGGTTGTTTTAGGGAATTTAAAGGGACAAGATATTAGGTCAACAGAAGCCAGATGACCCACTACGACAACAAAAGAATAATGCATGGGAACACGTGAGTTGCACCTTCTCTTTGAGCTGCGCAATTGTCATTCCAGTGGAAACCACTACAGTCACCGGGATGTAGTCATCTGACTGAGCATCCTCCACTCCAACTTTCAACCTGCGGATTAGAAATAAATAGAACCTGTCAATCTTAATTTTACATGATTGTTGCAGAACATTCATATACGAACACATCGGAGTGTCCTTTAGGTACACTAGTGAAAACAAATGCATTCCAAAGAAACAGCCCGGCACTAAATCTTAGCTTCATGAAGGTTATGGCAGTCAGAATCTGTTTAAAATAACCGTGTTTTCACTTTGGAGGTTGTGGTTTGTAGCACCATTGAATTGTGCTGTGTTGTACCAAGACCACCTCATCTTTGTCAGTGGGATGGGCTAAATAATGGAAACACTTGCTGTGTATAGTTTTAACATCACCACAAACTACATCCTCCAAAATGATCACACAGCTGAGTTACCACACTTCTTGCACTATTTCATGTGAACCAAACATTATTAACACTCATGAAGGGGGATTTAGCGCCAGACTTTCATATTAGAATGCATTCATTTTCATTTGTATACCTAATATTATGTCAAGTGGAAAGTGTAAATGTTCATCCACCACACTCATTTCCATATTTCCAGCGAGTAACCGCATTCATCGACAGACTCAGTCATGCGTTCACACACTTTTGTTTTCCATTAGTCCACATTGCCTCGCGTGCCCTCAATGCTTTGATTCATTAATCCTAATTCAAAACACACGGTTTGCTGTTTTTTCCAGAAATAAGGAAGTGACACATGCGCACAGTTGCGCCGCACCTTATCGAGTCCTGAGGGTACACCTGGCTGTCGATTCTGACGCACACCGGCACAGAGAGCTCAGACAGCCTCTTGCACACTTTGACCGCTTCTTCGGAGTCCCCGCTGCTGAGAGCGTCACTGAGGGAGGACGCAAGCTGCTCCGCTGCGCAGGGAGCGAAGGAAAAGTTCAGATCCTCACGTGACTTATCGTAAAACACAATGCATTTCTGTTAAGTGGCTGTAGTTGGCATCGGATGGCACTATTTTTAGCGGGGTGTAGTTTATTTCCCTATAATTTCCTCAGACACATGCAGATTGGTTAAAAGCAAAACACGATCTGACTGTCCTTCAGTTTGGAATGATTCAGAACACACTTTTTGTGTTTGTAATAATATAAAACCCAAACTTTTACGCATTTAAACTGGCACATAATAGCCTACAACAGGACATTCCTTTCACTTGGCAGGTATGTAATGGTGAAGTTGCCGAGGGGTAAAATGCGCGCTGATCGCGCACTACAAAATCGAAACTAAGTCGATCAGCTCACCTTCTTTCAGATCGACTTTCGGCGCAACTTCTGAAGCCATGATTACACCTGAAACGGCAAATAAAAACGCATGTGTGTCTCAAACGTCGTTAATGTGGTGACAAAACAGAGCTGTAAATAAAACGAAGTTCGCATCCAAACCTCCTCGGCTCGTGTTGCTTCGGCTCGGCCCGGCATCCAGCAGACAGCTTCCTCCGTTCGACTTGACGGCGAGAAAGGTGCTTTTCTGAATCCAACAAAAAAAAAAGACAGTAGAACGACTAAGACGGATTAAAGTACTTGTTTCCTTCTCCTGCTTCTGCGTCGACCTCTCTCTCTGGTCGGCCACTGAACGGAAACTGAAACTGACTCGTGTTCAGGAAGAGAAATTTTTAAAAGGATCGCCTTGGAATTTCTCTGCTCCGCCCTCTTCAAATTAAGAGTTTATGTTTTAAGATTCTGGTTTTATACTTTTTGGAGAAAAAAACACACCCATAAAATACTAATTTTAATTATTCACAGTAGCCTAGAATTTCACTGCGCCTCTTAAAATGTCAGCGACGATACGGTCGCACATGTTGGGCTCTGCAGCTCTTCAGTTTAAAGCCAGCATTTCAGAAAGAAAACAATGTGACTATAACTGACTTTACTTTAGCAGAAATGTCATGGAATATAACTTGATTTTCTTTAAAAACAAAAAAAAAAAACAAACATGAACAAAATTTTATGCAATGGCTTCTAGCAACCAGCAGATGGCAGCGTCTGTCAGAAAAAAACAGTTTTAAAGGTCAACTTTTACTTCCACGTGAATCTCTCCAGATTTTACAGCTTCCCATTTAAATTAAATCGCCTTACACTGTGAGCTGACCTTACGCTTGAGCTATAAGATCTACAAGATGCGCCATATAAGACACAAACCAATTAAAGGATCTATCTTTTCGTCCACGTTTAGATTGCAGCCTCGTTACAACATTTAAAAATACAGATTCATGCATAAACTGTAGAGCGTGCTTTAGAAAATATTATTAGACATATGGAGCGTTTGGTTGAAGTTTGATCCAGATGGAAGGTGCAGATAAACGAGCCAATCGCAGCGGCTCCAGCAGGAGGGGCTGGAGGCGCTGTTCATCAGCGCAACACAAAGTTGCGGAGCGTCCCTGAGTCCCCGCCTGCCTGCCTGCCTGCTCTCCTGCTTCCCTTCC
Organism: Chelon auratus; assembly: GCA_030220025.1. Taxonomy (NCBI): domain Eukaryota; kingdom Metazoa; phylum Chordata; class Actinopteri; order Mugiliformes; family Mugilidae; genus Chelon; species Chelon auratus. The sequence continues at coordinate 5,179 of JASGAT010390656.1, forward strand.
TCCCTGCCTTCACTTCCCATCTCTCGCACCTGCAGCCTGCCTCTCGTCCACAGCTCCTCTGCCACCTCTTAGACTTCCGCGATTCAACGATCAAGTCTCGAAGATGCTGGCTTGTACAGAGATGATCACTATGTGCCTGCAGTCGGCCAAACAGAAGCACATTCGGGCTCAGCAGCAGCAACAGCAACAACAGCAGCAACAGCAGCCGCTGCACAACGCCGGACAGGGTCTTACTATCTTTCACGATGTGAGTTGATCTTCTCTCCAAATCATGCGTCACGGTTAAAAGTGGTATTGATGCACCACATTGTTAGTGACTGCTATACTTGTTGTTAGTCCAAGAATCATTGTCTTTCCATATTAACTCAAAAAGTCTACTCAAAATATTAGTTGACTAAATTACAGCAGGCAATGTGGGCTCAATAAAATGTACCCCACATACCCTGCTCCCCTTATACTACTAGAAAAATTAATTCAAGTAAAAACTGTTATATGAAGCAGCATTTTATTTGATCTTCCCGTGTGTGTTTGTGTGTTTGTGTCAGAGGAAAGTAGAAAGAGCTGCAGCTGCTGCCTCTGCATGATAAATTAAGCTCTCAGTCGGACAGGTTTAGGGGCTGCTTGGGGGTTCTCCTCTTTTTGTTACACGCAGATGCACTTCTGGTCTTTCAAAAGCTTGACACAACACGTGCCGTGCGCACACAACCACTTGGGCACACACACACACACACACACACAGAATATTAGCATGACAGATAAAGCTTAATAGTGTGATATGTTTTATGGCACTTTAATTCGTGATTGCTCTTCTATCACACACACATAAAATTACACCCAATCATGCGCTCTGGCACACCTGCCCCAAACGGTGCTTAAACCAACAACACCCGCTGTCTGATTAACCTGCACCGCTGCCATAGAAACCGTACATCTTGCTGGAGGTTTTGCAGGCCGCTGCTGTGCCCGGACCTAGGATCTCGCCATCCGACAGCTTACCGACTACTCTGTCTCATCACTGCAGCACAGGCAAAGCTTCGTCTACACAAGGACGTTTTAGTTCTGCAGAATTGTCAGTGTACTGGATGGGTAATGGCTCCAAAGTGCCTCCTGTATTTAGTCTTCAGCCTTGAGTTTTCTTTTCTTCTATTGAACAGGCCAGATTTACTTGATGGCTCCTACCTCAAAACATAATTATGTTGCATTCCTTAAAAACAACCTCCTCCAGAGATAATAGTGTCTAGAAACACCTAGTTTCTGTCAGACATTGACATGCCACCTAGGTTTAGATTGCCATGTTTCCATGTTCAGTGTCTTTTTGACTTTGTTCATTCTTTGTTTTATGTATTTAATGCATCCCAATCTCATTATGTGAAGGAGAACAATGTGCGGAGACTGGAAATATTCCTGCCTGCGGGCTGCCTGGTCAGTCTGCTGGGACAGCTGACGGATTCTTTCTTGAGGATATTTAAAGGAGACTTACTGTATGCTGCCGTGGCATTTCCATCAGTCCCCGCAGTGAGAAGGAGGCGGGAGAAAGTCAGCAGGTCAAAACACAGGCTTGAGTGAAAATGTTCGTGTGCCTTGAGTAAAACTTTTTAAGCAAATCAGTAAGATTTAATTTGTCAGAGTTGGCGCTTTAGGTTCACAATGATGCGCATTGATTTCCAGTTGTTTACCAGAGATAAAGGTTACACTATAGTTGTGCAAGTCACTGATGAATTCATTGAGTCCTGCCTACAGGATAATGAGGCAAGGAGGAATGTTAGAGATGCAAAGATTAGAACTACTCATGGATCAAAGCTCAAAAATGCCCGGTTCAAAGGCCAGGGACAATTAATAATGCTGCCTGTTTAATCAGTCACATCGCCGGCTGCTTTTCTTAATGTCCTTGTTTCCTGTAATCCAGTAGCTTCGCGTTTCTGAGGCTTCCTCGATTCCCAGCAGTGATTCTGATTTATTCCATCCCCATCTTCCCTCTTCAGATGTTCATCCTTTGTACCTCTGATTGGTTTGCTGCTCTTGAGCCGTAGAAACGGAAAACAAATCTCATTGAATATTCATAAATAATACCACATAAAATTCAGTTATCAATAAAATATGATAATTGGCTCAGTTTTTNCCCCCCCATTCTCTATAGCGTGTCAGCAGAGCCTGTCTTAATACCTGCCACCATGACATCAGAACAGCTGCGCTCTGGGAAGCAGGTCTGACCTTTTCCGGGCTTGCTGTAAATGATGCATTATCGTCTCCTGACAGCGGAGAGCCCGAAGACACAGCCTAACAACAAACAGGTTTAACGCTACCGGCTGTCCACCAAGGGGAAAAAATTCTGGTTAGATGTGCCAAAGAGGGAAATAACAGACTAAAAGAGGAAAGCGTATTTATTGTATAAAAATCCCTCAAACAGCTAGAAAATGAATTTTAGATTCTTGTGTTCAGATTCTTGAGGATCAGAATCTCCTGCCACCGTGTGAAGCAGCGTTCCAGCTTAACCAAACAACACAGACAGCAATTTGCAGCTGTACAGTCACCTTGGGGTCTAGACAGATGAATCAAAAATAGAGCAATAAAGGTGCTATGGAGGGCTTTGAAATGACCTGGCAGCACAGAAGCTGTAAAAGGCAGACACTGACAGACGCAAGGGCAGAAGTGCAGCCCTTGAGTTCATTGACCTATGGAAAATGAAAGTGAGGGGCAGATTCTGCTGTTATTAATAACCTGTAGGTCAAAACTGACAAGCGTGTCAGTCCTGACCCCTACCTAACAATGGAAACAAATCCTTGAAGGAGAGGGATGCAATCAATAAATAGCACAGACATTTTTTGGTTGTTTGTTTTTGCATCTTTCATTGCACACTGTAGCTTGTTTGCAAATCTGCTCACGACAGAGTTGCATACAGAAGATCAGATACAGAAATATATTTCCCGTGCCACTCATTTCGGTTTTGAATTGCCTCAAAAGTGGAGCTGAATGAACAATTTCGAAATTCAGATTTTAAAGTGGAAAATGGCTTCCACGGTGCTGGTGACTCATCCATACTTTAACCATCCTATTGACTCCTGTTGATCCGTGTGGAGCAAGCTTATTATTTCCCGCACTGAAGAGAGCCTCGTTAAACCGCTGCCGTGGTGGCTGGTTGGCTGAGTGTTTAAACCTCATCACTTAAAAACAGGCTTCTTTTTAAATGTGCTTCCACAATGCCTGCCAACTCCTGACCAGCCGTGCATTCAGGAGCCCGATGGCGCTGACAGCTTCTCATCAGTGAGAAAGAACAGAGTGTCGAAACGGGCGAGGGGGTATGGCTGTTTGAAAGTAAGTTTTGCATCTGTGTTTGTCGTACTTCTAAGGTCTCGCAGGGTTTGGATTGCTGACAGTGTGCGCAAACGCATTGAAATTTTCTGTAGCCTTTTGTCCTCTGGAGGGTCGCGGGGGGCTGGAGCCTAGTCTATCGTAGGACTAACACGGAGAGACGGACAACCATTCACACTCACACCTACGGCCAATTTAGAATGACCAATTAACCTCAGGAAGCCGTAGTACTCGGAGAGAACCCACGCAGACACAGGGAGACATGCACAGAAAGGCCCCAGTCGGCCAATGGATGTGCTTAACAGCTTCATCCTTTTTATTATCCCATTGCATTTCCTATGTTAAAGTTACCCAGTTCTTAGCTTGTTAAACTCGGTTACTTTTAGATAGCAATAGTCGCCTTGCAGCAGTGTTCTTGCGACTTGCGGTGGAGACTTGCGGCTGATGTTACCACTTGAACGTGAATCATTACAAGTGTACTCCTTCCCACACTGTAAGCACAAGCTCACGAGTTTCATCTAAAAGCAGCAATAGATACAGTATATACAGCAAGAAGTGTGGTAATTCAGTATTACAGTACAGTATTTGGGGTTTAGTTTAGTGTTAGCAGTAGGTTTTTGTAGTTTGTGTTTGTTGAGTGTTCATTTGTCCCTCATACATTCAAAAACAAGCTCATCACACAGTAGCTTCTATTATAACAAATACGACTGACTTATAATTACCAGTCTCACCTGCTAATTAGAATCAACAGTGCACCAAAGCCCCATTTAGGAATCGAATGAAAGCAGCCAACCCTAATGTAATTATCTCGGCGCTGTCTGCAAACTGTGCAACATTATTATTATTATAATTGCTAAAGTTTAATAGATAATTCATGAATCAGCTCAAACACCATTTCAGTATTAAAGTAGAAACGCAGCGATGGCTGTTGGCCGTTGGCCAGCGGGAAGCAGTTAGAAACGACAGCAGCTGGCGGCAGCAATAGCTCGAGTAAGCCTTTTTTGTTTTCACAGCAGAAATATTGACTTCTAAAAACTGGGATGGCAATTAGTACGCACAACGATGTCCTCGCTGAATCTAAGTGTAATGAGCCAACATGTGTGCTAACATGACTGTAGAGCTGCAGCCTGGACTGTGCTTTTAAACACGTTCAAATGCCTGCAATCAAAATGAACCTCATCCTGGTGAAAGCCGGAGCGCTGGGTGTGGTGTTGGTGCTTGCAGTGCAGCCGGAGCCACCTGCCAGTGAAGGCAGCGAGCTGCAACCCAAGCATATAGCAGAGTAGTAGCCTAATGACTGATGTTTGGAGTCCCCATTAGCGGTTTCCCTGGCAACAACCTCCCTTCCATGCGAGTGCATTCAACAAAAACGCTCCTAACAAATGCAACAAACCTTACTGCTGCTACACTACATATTAATGCAGTTTGTGTGTGTAGGTAGAATATGAGGAGTTTTCCTGACTGAGGCACCTGCAGGATAATGACTGTCTGCTCTTTGTACTCCACAGTGGCCTTACAGTGCTTCAGAAATTACTTTTTACCACGGAAGTGATCATTGTTACCTATTTTTGAAAAGACATTACCAACTGGCATTCAGTCTAACATTAAGCACATAACAGCCTTCGTAAATGTCCTTGTCATTGTAGTTTGTGATTGTGGCTTTCTGTTCCGTGCAGCAGGATAATTGAAATGCTGTCAAACATCCTGTTTTGTTTTTGTCAAACAGTCCTGATACTTAATGATGTGCACTTGCTTATTGCAAGAAGTAGTAACCATGTTCCTCCTCTCTCTTTTTTTTTCAGATTTTCCGCAGAGCAGACAAAAACGGTGAGTAAAAAACACTACACGGTGTCTGAATTGTCACGATGCACGCTTGTTCTTCCCCCACATCCTTCCATTCTGCTATCATGCCTCAGACGATCTGGGCGGAGTAGAAGAAGAAGAAGAGATTTGCATGAATGACTCTTCAAGTGAAGCTTCTTCTCCTCTTCATGCTTGAACAAGTTTTTTTTTTTTTTTTGCAACCAATTAAAATCATGACCAGATTTTGGATTATAGCCAAGACTTGAAAGAGCATGTCACGCAAAATAAAGCCCCTCTCGTCAGTGGCAACACAGATGACTGGGTGCTGTTTACACATGAATGTGAGTCATGTTAACGCAATCGGAGCCAAAGGATTTTTTTCCTCATGACTTTATTAGCGCTCACAAGAGTATTTGTGAAATGTTCTTCGTAGTCAGACATTTGTTCAAAGACGTGCAGCTCTGGTTCCTGTATAAACAGTTCTTTTTTTTTTTTTTAAGTGCCTCAAAGCAGCTGTGCTGGCCAAACCAGTGCTCCAAAAGACATAGACTGGATTTAGCTTCCGCACCGGCATGCATATGGGGTATCATAGATGGCACACATATATGATATACTATATACAGTAATTAAAGGATTTCTTTTCTGCATTTTTAAAATGTTGCATATTTATGTAGCAAAACTCAAAAATGAGATTGCACAGTTTGAAAATATCATAACCTATATCAGTTTGCATGAAGGCCTGCATGTTAATATTGAATTTTAGGGAGTAAAAAAATTGTGAAAAATATTGAAGTATCTGCCATATGCCTTTACATATAGGCTACATACACACATACTGAAAACCTAGGGCTGGCTAGCAAACATAGCAAACACACGAGGAACAGGGCTAAGGCTAAGTAAGAGACTATCAATACAGTTTTGAGAAAATATACACTTAATCTATCAAGAATAAATCACATTATCACAATCACGTCATGACAAGAGGTAAAACATATGTTATTCCGGCTTTATGGGCAACAGTGTATATATCTGTGAATGTTGGACAACGTGTACATATATATTTAAGCAATAACAATATGTACCTGCAATACTGTGATATCAGCTCATAATATTGTCTGACCAAGTCGATATTATTAGGCGCTACAGACGAGTCCTACTGCAGGGTATATAGTGTCTTTTGCGATACCTCAAACAGAAGCGTACGGAGGTTTGTTGTGGCACCCCAGGATACCTCTTTACTGCTATATCATCAGTCTGTGATATTAAATGCATTCTGGGAGTGTAATTTTTTTTTTTTTTTTTTGCACCCACGTTTCCTTCGAGCTGTCTCATCGAATTTTGCGTGAGCAATTGTGTTGACTTCCCCGGAAATGAGACAGGATTGAAGCTGCAGGTTATGCAGGGTGCTCATTTTAGTTTTCACGGCAAAAACGATACAAAATAATCCCAGCTTTGTCTAGTTACCTTTCACAAAGGCAAATGGCACTAAAGATTTCAGATTACCGATACAGAAGTCCACATGTCTCATAGCCTTAAGGCACCCCTATCGACCACTGTAAACTAACTGTCCTCCTTGCTTCGGCAGGTGCTTTGCCGAGCATGTCCTGTCAAAGAGAAATTTCTTTTAATCTGTGTTCGTCAACTGGACGTCGATGTGTTTACAGGGTACACAATCAGCATGCCTCCGATCAACAACTGCTCTGAACAAATGATGAGTCTTGTACGCGATGAATTGTTCTGTTGCTTCCAGGCAGATATATTCCCTGTCATATTGTTATTATAATGAGCTCATCGGAAGGGGCTGCCATCGCTGAGTCGACTCCGGAGCAGGAGGGGGGAGGAGGACCACTATTAACATAAAAGGAAAATCCAAAGAAAATATACTGTCCTACATCCACTGCTCATTATCTTTCAGCTGTGAATACCTCTGGGATTAAACAGAGTATCTAATATATAAAAAATAAATAAATTAAGATGATAGTGCGAGGATGTTCATATATTTAATTGACTTACTGGATGAAACAATAGAATAAGGATAATACTGAAGGAACAGTCACGACTGTGGGACCGTGTACTAGAGGGGGCTTTCAGTTGTATAGCATGGTGAGCGTTGCGATATAGTTCTTTTGCTTTATTAAATGTTAAAAATCCACCAAACAACAGTTCATTTAATCTGGAAATATTCAGGAAGACGTAAAGTCTTCGGTGCTCAGACCTGGATGAAGACAAGTGAGAGCAAGTGGAGTTTAGAGATAGTGTGGAACTGAGCTCGACACTGAAGGCACGCCTCAGAGAGATGGTCTTCCCCAACGATACTAACCTTTATTTCATATTACTGTGTTTAAGAAAAACGCTCCCTTGTAGTGACAACTCCACAGATATGTCACATGAGTCTGCATTACCCATCCTTCAGCTGTTTGTTTCAGCCTCACTGCTAGCATAAACATCCAGCTGGACTGGCTGAGGCGGTTTTCAGTTTTCTAAAGAATGACTGACAGTCATAGTTAGTGAATGGTTGGTGAACGTAATGAAGTGTTCAGTGAATGCAAGATAGAGTCAAAACATCTTCATGATGGATACTCACGTAGTTTTACTAAAAGATTGAATATATTAATTTACTAGCTTTTTACATATACACTGATCAGGCATAACATTATGACCAGTTGTGACTCATCAGAGAATGGACATGGGCCTTCTGAGGGTGTCCTGCAACAGAATAATGTTAGTGGGGCCTTTGGATCCTATGGGGTGAGGGGGGACCTCTGTGGATCAGGCTTGTTCCAGTGCATCCCACAGATACTTGATCAGTTTGGGATCTAGTGAATTTAGAGGCCAGGTCAACACTTTGTCCTGTTTTTCATGTTTTTTTGAGTTGCTCCTAAACCATTTTTTTTTGTGTGTGTCTGCATCCTGAGTGTCATTGCTATGGGGTGGGGGTTCCTGTTCTGGTCTAGGTGGGTGGTACATGTCTATGTAGCATCCACATGAATGCCAGGTCCAAAAGATGGTCAGTGTTATATATTTCTCCTGTCGGTGGTTTTAATATTGTGGCTGATCCGTGTATATGAAGTACCAATAAGTGCAGTTCCTCAAACATCTACTTGAGGCTACAAACGCGAGTCAGTCCCCACAGACCTCCAGGTTAAAATGTCTTTATAGCAGAAAGACACCTCACCTGTTTGAAATAGAGCAAGCTTTAATGCATAAATAAGGGCAGGATCATTTTGCATCAAAGGTCACAATTGCCATTGCACTGAAATTTCATTTTGATGTTAATCTAAATGGCAAATAAAGTCTTGTCTAAGTCTAACTGTCTGCCAAGGGGTCAGCTCCACTGCACACTCATCTTTGAATTAGGCAGGGCAGGGGTTAGGCAGAGTCAGGCTGGTGACAGCTATAGTCAGTTTCCTGAGATTTTGTCCGGCTTCTACCTGTTTTATAGCCTCAGACTTGTTGTGCCACTGACTGGCTAAGGACAGGAGCTGTTGTTGTACCGATAGAAAAGCCCTTCAGTGCAAATTTGCAATTTGTGATTAGAGGCAAAATAAACATAATTGGCCTGACTACTGAGGCTGGCTGTCAACAAATCCATCTCTTTGGCAAATGAGCCCGTAACCACCTGTGATGATGGATGCAGATGAAACATTAAAGGGTTATTTTTGGCCCTTAAATTGGAATGGTTATCAAAGAGCTGACATTGACCTGTTAAATAGCTGTTTATGGTTAACCAAGTTTTACACTGCAAACACAACCTGCTTTTAATGACTGCTACAACACCAGCGTGCATGAAACCCTGAGGATAATCAGATACCTAAAACACCCCTGGCTGTTTCACAGTCTAGTCGCCTTAATGGGTGGTGAATTAGGTGATTTCAGGCAAACACCTCAATGATATTGCTAAAATGTTGTTCCTCCTTTTCCAGAAATTCAGATCTAGCATATAAATGTCAGCGTGATAGCTGACGTCACGTCCACTCGTTCGCCTCAGCTTTTAATGAACCTTCCTCTATCTTGACGTCTGTTCCAGTGTGGAGGAAAAGACCAGTCAGCGTCAAACCTTTAGCGAAGAAGTGGAGAATCTAGAGGCGCTGTACGGTACGTGGTCTAAAAGCGGCATACGGGCTTAAACTGGAACTGGGATATGGAGGAATAGAGAGGCAGCTACACAGATGGCCTGGTGGAACACATCCTAAGTAGAGCATTGATACTAAGAATACCAGAACCTGTAAGGGTTTGGGTGGTGCATTGGAGTTTACGTAAAGAAACAAGACCCATCTCTCTTAGCAATACTGGTAGCTATTGAAGCTGTGGTGCATTCTGGGGGAATTTATAAACCACTTAGGAGAGCCTGCAATGGGACCAGTCTTTAGAGAGATAAGAGTGCGGCCTACTTTGTGCCCTACTTTATGGGTCGTCCTCACTTTCAATTTGGTTCTTGTTTACTCTGATCTTGTGAGGACTTTGCTCTAAAGTAAGCTGACTTTTTTTTTTTTTTTTTAACTGTAAAGGAGGAAAAGCAAACGTGAGCTCCCTGTATCCTGTTGTTTAAGAGATGGCACCCCGTTACCCGTCTCACAGTTTCTTTGAAAGCATTTGTTTCACCTTTGAAACTCAAGTGATTCTGTATTAAAGAGCAAATGATGCGTGTTGATTTTGCAACTTTTTACTGTTTCATAATATTTCTGGGGTCACAGTGGATTTAACTCTGACATCGTTAAGTTTATGCAGCCTCTCTTCCTCCCACATGATTGCAAGAAGTACCCATCTGAACGGCCCCCCTCTTGCGATATTCGCAACCTTGTTGAGTGGAAATTTTAACGAGCCGTGACATGTTGCCACTGACGTTTTCAGAAATGGCAGAGGCGGTAATTTAATATATTGTAATTTAGGCGGAACTGTTCCAGACACTACCAGTTGTTTAGCAGTGATGTTCCCCACGACTGACGGATGCCATTACCGCTTTGAACGTCAAGCGTTTTGTGTGCAGGACCTCACCTGTCGTAACCACAGACTCACGGGTTCCATCTGAAGGCTGCGTGAATACTCGCTGCCACATCTGTGTTTAACATTCAGGCAGTTGTTTGTTGTTGTCGAATGAATAAGCTTCAGTGACAAAATTGCTTCAGAGATAAATGGTAATAGCACTGGTTTGCAACTGCGCCTTATCATGTTCTTAGAAATAATTAGGTATGCAAAAATTCTTATTGCTTCATTCCACTTTGTGGATTTATGTTGAAAACATTACATGTGTAAAAAAGTAAAACGGATTTGTGTCTGAATTAAAATAAACTGAATGTATTTTGTTTCAGAGAAGCCGTGTTTCCTTTAAAAGCAGGTCAACAGCATTTGCAGCCGTAAAATCACGTTATCTAGAAACAGCAGAATACCGACTCTGTGTTCATAATAGAGGCCTGAATAGGCGAGCTTCTGGAGAGAACGTATACAGGACATGTGTTATAGCCGGACTGATTAATTCATTTAAAGGCATCAGCTGACATGTGGGCGCTGGAGCCGCGCTGTACCCGCGCTGTACCTGGATACTGTAGCTGGTTTAATAGCAGAGAGAAGACAGCGACGTTTAAGTGCGCCTAGTTCTGATTAATGGCCAGGAGATTTCGTGCGTTTCGTTATGTGAAAAAGTACACGTTCAAACTTAAAAATACCTGCTCTAAGAAAACAAATCAGTGGACAAACTGTACAACCAAGAAAGGTCCAGTGATAAATACTGCTGTTGTGTAACAGATCGGAAATGATAAACATCTCTTTGGAACGACGCTTGACTGAACAAGAAGCTCCCGTTTGGCAAATGAGTGTCGCGTCAATTCCTCTATCCATCCCTCTCGTCCTCTCATGCCTCAAGTTATCAGAAGAGATGTATGTGATAGAAGTGAGGATGCGTAAATAGGAATTCAGAGGAGACCAGCAGGTATGCCTCTGAAGATAATAAACACATAATCCCCCCACCTGATTGCAGATCCTGTTCCTGACGCTTATAATGCCATCTTTTCATGCCATCTGTCGCCATCATCACTTGAGATTTAATTTATTTTATTGCTATGTTATTGCTTGCTTTAGACTCCTAAAAGGGATACCTGAAGAGAGAATCTCCTCAGGTATCCCTTACAGGAGTCTAAGTAAGGGATAGTAGTGCTGTGCCATGGGTCAGCATCACGTTAGCTTGTGTATTTCCTTTAGGATGAAGACATTTAACCCAGAACTGTCAAAATGATCAGAGGAGACTGTCATTAGTCATCATTAGTCCATGAAATGGAGGAGTGTCACTTCTGAGCATAACTGCTGTCTGTCTAGTTTGGCACTCCAAATATAGGAACCTTTCCAAGTACAACTTTGCGAGGCGAGAACAAGACATGTGGAGGGATTTTTTAGTTTCTTGCTCCACAAACTAACTGCAGATGGCATCAAAATAAAACGAAATATAAATCGGAATTGGAACAGCAATGCGCAATTTGAAAAATTCCTCTGTATATATCTAGTATTTAATGGGATGGACCTCGCTGTCAGGCAGTTCAGTTTAGTCCGTGGTCATTCTTCTTTCCTAAAACTCAACCAAAGCCTTCTCAGTGGCTCTAAATACAAAGTCACATACAGACAGCTCTGTAGGCCAAGAATACTGCATGAACGTGTTGATCCAATATAAGCAGCAATGCTAGACTACTGATTTCGCTTTTCCAAGTTGTCCAGTCCACTATAGAAAAACGCTCTTCAAACTGAGCAGGAAAAGGCATGCCATAAAGGTATGAAGTTCACCCGAACAAGAAAGTGGGCCAAGTGGGCAACGCATTGTCTCATCCAGCACATTACACATTCTGGTGTGAGGTAACGAGGGTCGGTGTCAAAGAGGCTTCAGACGAACAGATGGTCTTGGAGCTTGCCCTTGAGATTTTCACTGTTGCTGAGTCAGCCAACTGGAACTCAGCGCTGCGTTGAACTACTCTCATTTTACCTCGTCTTTGCACCGACAGGGTGAGATTTCTCAGAGAGCCTGTGAAGCTATGAAGCCAGCAGCCGTCCTGCACTCCAGAGCCAAATTACAAATAAGCGGTGATAATTTATTGGGCGCAGTAATGACATAACTGGATTGCCTCTGTTTGTTCCAGTAGCTGCCTGACTGTCTATGACAAAACCAGTCTGTTTGTCTGATTTAACAACTTCACAGTTACACTCATTTGTGTGAGTGTGTGTGT
>JASGAT010390659.1:0-20582 GCA_030220025.1 Chelon auratus
TTATTTTGGCTGTCGAGGTCCGTGAGTCGCACCAACTTTGCACGATCCAGCTCTGTTCTGAGGATGCAAGTACACAAGGAGTTGCACAAAACAATGAAGAGGCTGGACAACTAAAGAAATCTCCTTGAAGATTTCGATTAAACTTGATTTTTGCATTTTGTTTACAATCTGACCGAAAGAAAACGAGAAATGAGACGCCTGTAATGACCATTTCACCAATTTGATTAGGAATCTCCATCTGAAGCAGTTTTCTTAAGAGGGGAATGGGGGAAGCTAGATGTTCAAAATCAATCCAGAAATGTTTTAAGTGACAAATATCTTAAATTTTATGTTTTCTCTGTTAAAAATAGTCTTTGAACTTATAAATATTGTTCACACCTTAAATCATATCCAGTGAGTTCATCTTTCTTTACTAAAGGTGAATTCCACCAGTTTTACATTTGAAAGTCAGTTTACTAGTCACATTTTTAGGTGGAAGTGTCTGTTCAACCTCCTTAACCCTTATTTTCTACAAATGCAGGACGACTGGTGAATCTCCACCACCTTCTGCTGATACCGTTCCTTTAGAATAAATACAGCAGCCAAACAATGAGTCAAACATGTGAGGTAGCCTAGAGCTAGAGCTCCAAGTTCGGTTTCAATATGGCCGACATCTGCTGCTGCTGCTGCGGAGACAGTTGAAACAATACGGTTAAATCAATCCAGACTGGGAGCGGGAAAAAACAGAGACAGAGAGGAAGGAGTAGGCCGGAGAGGAGGAGAGGGGGAGGGAGGTCTTTTCATCTGTGAAGCCTTGATAAATACTCCCATGTGCAATGGGAGATCCAATTGTGTTGAACTTCTCTGAAATGAAGCGGCCTGCGGGGTCAAGGATAAACTGTCCCTGAAAAATATGTGAAATATATCCCAGAAAAAATGGGGACAATAAGGGAGAACGTGCCGAGGCAGAAGAAACACCACCGCTGCTTCTGCGTTTCTTTCAATCCATCATTTATCAGATTTATTATTGTTTGTTTGATTACAAATCCAGGTTTCCATGTCCAGCCTCCAGTAGCTTGAAATAAACCAAGACCACTATGATGCAGAAACATTGAGCAGCTTCTGAGCACTTACTTCCTCTGGGACATCTCCGGGACTTTTAAGCGGGTGTGAGGTGATTGACAGGAAGCAAAGCGCAGCGATGCAATGCGGGGCTGATATGAAAACACTCTGCTCGGCGCAGAGGAATAGCGATTAAACCAAAAGACTGACAGAATCCATAAGCCCTGTCATGTTTCCTGTGATGGATTGTTTACCTGGAGGCGATTTTCAGGACCACTGAGGGTTGTTTTTCACCGAGCTGCAGCAGAAAAGTGCTTCATCTGAAGTAAGAGAAACAACAAAAAATGAAAGCAGCTTAATTAAGAAAGACCAAATTATTATTATTAAAATTCGACGAAATCCGTGATGTTTCTCCTTCTGAACTGACCTAAAAGAGGCGTAAGCTGCTCCTCTGCCATGCCAGAGTCGGGATTCTTGTGGCTTCTGTGGCCTCTGGCCCATCCAGGGGCCTCTGGTCGTCTCTGACAGCCCTGTTTGTCCTCAGCGGGGCCAGCTGCTTGGTGAACACACATGCACACACACACACACTGACTCTGCAGCGTCCTGCTCTGTACAAAGCAGAGGAAGCGCAGGTCTTCAGCCAGTGGAAGCTGCAGTGATTTATGCACAACTTTGACCAATACGCTAGATATTTGAACGACCGTAAAAGTAGCCCTTAGGGGCGTGAATGTTTGAAAAGAAGATATAAAAGAATAAAAAAGAGAAGTGGGCTGAAAAAAAAAAAATGTCTCTAAACTGCAGTTCCTCAGATGACCACTTGAGGCTTGCTCCAAAAATTGAGTCAATCCCCCAATGGACATCTGTGTTAAAATCTTTATAGAAGAAATAAACATGTTTACAGCCTGGTACAAAAAACAATTTTGGTCTATACAGCTGATTTCTTGGTTCATGAAAACTTTATGAGGGGTTTAACTGTATAACTCATGTTTAAATTATATGAAAGCTTAAAGTTACGCATAAATAAATGTTGGATGACAGGTGGGTGACTCTCACAGGTTGCTAGCTATGTGCTTCGTTGTCAGCTTTCCACTTCTGATATTCTTCTTGATATAGAAGAAAAACAACCTACACGACATGATGGATTGCTACTAAAAGCAATAGCGCATGTTGGGTTTGTGTTGGATGAACAAAAAGATCCCTCTGTTAAAATAGTTTTCTTTCATTCAGTGCAATAGTGTTTTGCAGGGCATTGCTGCAAAAGTTAGCAGCTTGTGAACAAGAATATGAATCGTCAACGAATGACACGAACTCCGTCGCCACGAAGTCAGATATAGACTTTTCAGCTTATTCCCGTCCAAGTGGTTTTCTCCTGGGTGTGACAGGCAGCTGCCCTGCTTCAAAGAGTCATGACATGAGACTGAAGAGGAGGAACGGCGGAGCTGTGGAAGGCTTCCTGGTCATCCAGAACGTTCCACACAGGTGGCAGGAAGATGTCTCCCGGGAGGGGTGGCGGGGGGGGGGTCGCTCGCAAATCAGACGTCCCGTTGACAAGAGGGAGCGGCAGGATTGTGATGACGGCGGGAGATGAAGAACTCAGAGGGAGACAGAAATAAAGTTCATGCCATCACTTTTAAATTAGAAGAACTTCTTTTGGATCGTGTTTTTCAACCGCACGCATGAAAGATGATGTTCTTATTTACGGTCGGGCTTTAGGGCCATGAAATCAGAAAGAAATGAATAAATGCCTGTTTTGACAGAGAGCGCCTTCAATAGAAGTGGCGTTTATACGGGAAACATGTTGAAATGATGCACTGCGATTAATGAGGGTGTTTGAAACGCATACATGGGATATGACAAGAGGCCTACACTCATGCAAAACAAATGCTTTGATGCTGGAGTCTCATTCTTTAGCTGCACACAATGTTCCTTATTCATTTGGAGTCGCCTGGTAGTTGCTGAAATCTAGATGCTCACATTAAGACTCAAAGACTTCTCATGCATTTTGACTCTTGGACTTGCTGAAACCTGTTCTGAACATACACAACCACAATAATATCGTAATCTATACCC
Organism: Chelon auratus; assembly: GCA_030220025.1. Taxonomy (NCBI): domain Eukaryota; kingdom Metazoa; phylum Chordata; class Actinopteri; order Mugiliformes; family Mugilidae; genus Chelon; species Chelon auratus. The sequence goes on from JASGAT010390659.1 coordinate 3,112, forward strand.
TTTGCACACACTATGCTGCTAATCGGTCAAACATTTACACTTGAACTCCTAACTCATACTTTGCCAGTCTGCTGATTAGTCTGTGCTGCTCTTTGTTCTGTGTAATGTCTTTTTATAGCTGCATTGTCTCCCAGATGTTTTGCACTCTCTGTATTGTTTGTCTTTGCATTCGTTTTGTTTGCACTGTTGGCACTGTTTGCACTGTTTTGTATCGTGCACAGTCCTATGTAGCTCTACTAACTGCTGTCTGAAGTGAAGTGTGAACCTTCACCTGAGATGCTGCAGAACTGAAGAAAAACATGAATTTGGCCATTTATCAACTTAAGGGGGAATTACTGTTTTTTACAACCTGGACCTTATTTCTGACATAAAATACGACCATTTACTCACCCATGTTGTGTAATATGTAGTCAGTCGGGAGATAATTAGATATGCATATATCCATATAGTGGGAGTGACTGGGGCACCGAAACGCAGCCTCTAAATAATGCGAAACTCGTTCATTTCACCAATATTTTGTTATCGTACGCTAGTGCTATTCCTCATTGAGTCCGGAGTTAGCCGTTATCATTATCCAGGGTCTGTAGATTGACCTACAAACCCTGGATGATGTCTTCTGACCTGGATGATGTCATCTCTGAGTGCCACGCGCAATTTGCTACTGCCATGGTTCATCCACAACCTCAGAATTGGAAAAATATTCAGCCATGTTGCAAAAAATAGCAGTAGCAAATTACAGGTAAACAAGCCGACCGTTGTGGGTACACGCGGCGTGGAGAGATGACATCATCCAGGTCAGAAGACAAGAAGATAACAGGTAACTCCGGACTCAACGGGCAATAGCACCAGCGTAAAATAACAAAATATTGGTGAAGTTAATGAATTTAGAGGCTGCGTTTCGGTGCCCCATTTGCTCCCATTATATGGATATATACACTGATCTAAATATCTCCCGAACGACTACAAATTACACAAAAGTTATATGGGTGAGTAAACGATCGTATTTTATGCAAGAAATAAGGTTCAGGTTGTAAAACAACAGTAGTTCCACTTTAAATTCAACCTGTAACACGGATCATATTCACATTTTTATTATAATAAACTTTTTAATTGTGGCAAACTTGAGACTAAAGTAATGTAATTCATCATTGTAATCCATACTGGTAACAGTATACTGACAGAAGAACTGTGTCTTGATCAGCTCTTGAGTGATAAGCAGCTGTTGGTGCATTTCACTTTGATCAGGTTATTCCCTCCGATCACTGACAGGTGGATATGACCTCTGCACTCACGGTTTCTCTTCCTAGCCTTGCAGCCGTTTTTTCCCCCTTCACTGGATTTTCAGAGGGATGAGGTCAACAGTTTTGGCTCTGTGCTGATGTTGTGTGGGCCTGCATATTCATCTCACACCACAGCGCTGCAGCTGTGAGACATGAGATGTTTTCTTTCTTTTTTTTTTGTAAATCATGTTATGCTGCAGTGTCATTGCTCTTAAAACCTTTTACACGAATGTTTGCTCTTCTCTGGATGGTTAAATGATTTGTGACAGGGAAATTCAAAACTGCAGAACCATAAATTGTTGATACACACACTAACTTGCCGGTTCATTAGGTACACCAGTGAAAATAAATCTAATAATATAACAGTCCTGCACTAAATCTTAGGTTATGGCATTTAACGTGAGTTTAAAATAACCGAGAGCTGTTGATTCAACTGTGTTTTCATTTTGGAGGCTGTGGTTTGTGGTACTATTGAATTTCACTGTGTTCCAGGACATGTTTCTATTATTTTGACAACCCCATTTTAGTCATTAGACTAAAAAAATAACAAACTTTTTTTTTGATTAATTCAATCCAGTTTAACAGGACCACATACTACATCCTCTAAAACAATCATACAGATGAATTATCCTCTTTCTTTCAACATGACCTGAAAATTATACACGGTCATGAAGGGGGACGTAGTGCAGGATTGGAATGCGTTCATTTTCACGGATGTACCTAATGTTTTGGCAAGTGAGAGTGCAACGCTTTTTTTTTTTTTTCCTTTGGCAGCAAGTTAACAGCAGCTGTTAAAAAAACACCTTAAACCTCAAAGCCATACAACTATGAAGGCATATTTTTACTGACAGCTTTACAGTATCAAGTTTATCTCTTATATAAATTGTCAGTTGTGATGGATGCATTCATCCCAGTCAAAGTGCACATTAATGAAAGACTCTTATTCTAAATGTCAGAGCAGACAAGAAAAATGCGTTTGACTTATTCCAACTTGCAGCTATTCACTCTACACCGATCAGGCATAACATTATGACCACTGACAGCAGAAGTAAATAACATCGACCATCTTGTGATTATTCAGTGTTCTGCTGTATTCTGGGAAACTATTGGACCTGGCATTCGTGTGGATGTAGCACCCGCCTAGACCAGACCAGGCACCCCGACCCCATAGCAATGACACTCCTTGATGGCAGCAGCCATCCCCAGAATGATACAGGCACACGCACAAAACTAAAAAAAAACATGAAAAACACTAAATCCCAAATTGATCAAGTATCTGTGGGATGATCCATAGAAGCCCCTCCCCTCAAAGGCCCCCCACTAACAACATCCTGTTGCCAGACACCACAGGACACCCTCAGAAGGCCCATGACCATTCTCTGATGAGTTTTGGAGGCACAAGGGAGACCTACACAATATTAGGAAGGTGGTCATAATGCTATGCCTGATCGGTGTACATTACAAGTGTATAAATACAAAAGAGAGGCACTACAGTACCGCAGCAGCAGCTTTGAACCAGTCCCAACTTTTCCATCACTAGCTAGCGATGCTAACCAACACCCCCAGCCTCCTGCTCCACATTACTTTCATCTGCTACTAATTTAGATGGCTTGGAGCAGAGACCAAACTGTAACTTAATGGAAATTCATTACCATACACATCAGTTGTCAAAACATGTCTGAGCAGAGTAAAACCTCTCCTCCGAGATCTCAGCTGTCGGACTCAAAGTGCAGCAGGACGCTGCAGGTACACTCATGTTTGTGTTTTGGTGCCCTTGAGTGACGGCGGAATTGCAGAAGGGTCGCATTTCAAAAACGCACCGTGGCAGCCCTCAACATTTGATCTTCTTTCAGCTTGGTGTGTGTGCGTGCCCGAGCCTGAACACAGGACAGACTCTAAGAGGATTTTTGATCACAAAACAGACTGGTTTGTACAGAGATTTCGAAGCACACACACAAACACACAAACACACAAACACACAAAAAATAGACAGGGGCTGATGTTAAGTCTTCCCATCACAGTTTCATTGACATAATTGTATAAAAATGATGCAACGCTAATACAATGGAAACTGACAGCAGAGTTAATCACATGAGAACTTCTCGCCAAAGGCCTCCAGATGATTGAAAAGGATGAGTGTGGGAGCCGAACTCAGACTATCTTCGACTGAAGCGGTCAGGGCACGGAGATTGATGGATTCTCAACGCAACACCGCCGATGTGCGCTGCAGTTTTTCCATGAGCAAAGACAGATTTGCGGCGTGTGTGTGAAACAGAATTTGTCCCAGATTTTCTCTCTTCTTCCTCCCTCTTTGCTCTCCTCTCTTCTCTGCGGGCTGGATAGAAGGAGCTTTGATGTGGCAGTCTCTCAGTGTTGTGACCACAGAGCCAAGAGGAACCAGATGCTCTTTGGACTGGCTTGTGGTGGAAAGGCGTATATATAAATAAAAAAAAAAAAAAATATATATATATATATATATATATATATAAAAAAGAGAGAGAAGGAGAAGATGGGTGCAGGGCTAGAGGGGTGGGGGCTGCCGCCGCCTTCATGCCAGCCAAGTTTACTGTAAAGTTACCCACACCAAAGCGCACAGAGAGGGGTGTACTGGTAGCATAACTGTCTACAGAAAACAGCGGAGATGAATGAATGCACAGAGATGATGGGAGAATGGTCGCTTGTTTAAACGACAACAATGGCCACTGTTGTTGCAGAAAAACGGTTAAGTCATCGGCGTACGGGGATGTTGTTGATGATACATTGGTACAGAGTTTCTCCATGCAGAAATTCACTGAATTTACTGAACACATTTGTCTTTGTAGTATCAAAGTGTTAAATTGTTTTTCTGGCACAACCTTATCTAATTCCAAGGTGCATGGAGGAGGGTCAGAACAGCTTTATTCAACCAGATCTAAGGTCTAAGAGGTCAAATTAAGGTGTTCCATATGCCGCAGGTGTTTCTGGAGCTTTGACCTCTTCTTGTGATGGAACAGTTTGGTGCCAGCAACTTTGATCATTATAAAGTCTGTATCCAACGTGACGGCCGCCACGTTGGATACAGACTTTATAAGCCAACAGGACGAATGTCAGCTGATTACATCTTTGAAAGATTCGTAATTTTACATTTTTTTAAATGCAATACTTGGTAATGATATTCTATTTATATTTTCAGATTGAAAAATTACCCTAAACGCAACACTAAACGAAACCGTTTATAAATTCTCATATGTTGCAGACTGTAGTATTTACCGACTGATTTACGTGGCCAACTTCGGAAGAAAAATGTTTAATATCGGTGGCGGATGACGTGATAAGTCTGGATACTTCGGTTTAGCTTAATAGTCGATAAAAAACAGATCATGTCTAACCGCAGACACACGTGAATCAGATTCGTGTCATTTATCAGTCTGACAAACTCTTGGACAGGAGAAGTTTTATAGAGGAAAAATGGATCCTGGATGGTGATTTAATGAGGTAGGTAAAATCCAGATCCCGAAAAAACAAAAAAGCAAACCCAAAAATCACATGAAAATGTGATTAGAATACCTTTTCTATTCCATTCCTTTTTATTCGCATTCTTCAGTGGTCGGCGGGTTCCTACATTTCCCAGAAGGACTTGTGACGACTCTCCAGGACACATGTCTGAACTTGTTCCTTTGAGCTGTGTTTATTCTCTGCGTAGGTGGAGGGAGTGATGGAGGCCCAAAGAGGCAAAGACAGCAAAAGTTATTCTGGTCGAAAAAACAAAACAAAAAATGTGACAGTTACAAAAACAAAATAAAAAATCCAACATGTTTTGTTGTTTGTAGTTGCTGTACTGCAACCACAGCGTGTTGTATTGTGGTGTAATGAGACCAGTGGCGAGAGAAGTTCTCAGATGTTAAATAAAGTGGAAACACCACAGTGTAAAATTAAAGTTACAAGTCAAAGAAGCTACTCATTATGCAGAATGGCTTCTTTCATGGTTAAAATATAATTTTTAAAAATCTTTTATTAATATCTTTTCCTTGTTTGCAGCTTTATTTTAAGCATTTTGCACATTTGAACGTAAAAGTCTATTCTACCAAATTAACTGTAAGTGTAACTCGATTTGTGAGCTTGTGTATATCCATATAGTGGGAGTGACTGGGGCACCGAAACGCAACGCAGCCTCTACATAACTCATTATCTGCCGCAAAACTCGTTCATTTCACCAATATTTTGTTATGATATGCTAGTGCTATTCCCCGTTGAGTCTGGAGTTACCTGTTGTCTATTCATGGATGTGCACCGGTTTGTTGTTCGGTGCCCCAGTCACTCCCACTATACATGGCGCTTCGCTGGAGCTAAATATCTTCCAAACGACTCCAAATGGCCCCAAAGTTATATGGGTGAGTATTTTATGCCAGAAATAAGGTCCAGGTGAAAAAAAACGGCAATTCCCCTTTAACAGAAGGGAACACAGGCAAGGCACCACAAGGAAAATGTAGAGAAAACATACCAGGAAGAACACAGGCCTATCCAGGGCTAGGAAACAGCAGCCGGTGTATTCGGGGTAAGCGAAGAGATATTTCCAGGATGAACAGACAGACGAACTGACAAAGGGAGAAGCAGGGTTATATATACACTGGAAACTAATGAGGAAGTATGAAGGAGCAAACAATCACAGAGAGAAAGAAGTACAACTAATGGAAAGACACAAGGCAAGGAGCCATTTCAGAATAAAACAGAAAACTCAATACCACGACACCCACCAGTCGCTGGCTGAAAGCTGAGATTTGTTCAACCACTTCCATCACAAAGGTTTTTTTCTATCCATCATCACTACAGCTCACTGGATTTCTTTTTAATTTCATGGTCTCCTGTCGCCAAATTGCTGTTATTCTCTTGTCTTTAGCAAGCTAACGATAGGGTAATGTAAGAAAGGCACAACACCAACATTTTCCTCAAGCTCATTACAAAGTATGAAGAAAAACCTCAGTTGCAACAGATTTTATCGTGCTCCTCTGCAATTTCTGAAAACGTCTGCAAACACGTCTCAACATGTGAAACTCGGACCGTAAAGACAGCTACAAGAACACCACAAATCCATTCATTTGAACTTTTCTCGTGACACCTTAAGTCAACAATATATCCAACAGACGTCTAGGAAGATGGAGCTGTTGGAGGAAAATGTGTCTCTTCTTTTCCGTGAATTTCTAGAGTTAGTTCAAAGACTTTAAATACTTTTAGTGTTGTTAGCGGTGCTGGGAACATGGTGTGGTCTAATCTGTTCAGTTACAAGAACAAGAAGAATGACAGAACAATAAAACCAGTGAGTGTTTATCCATGTCGATGTTTCCTCGCGGGACACTTCAGTAGGCCTGAACATTTGCTGACACAGCGGGTTTTCTCTCCGCCGGTCCCGCGTTTGAAGGACAGTCTGTCTGACCACCGGGCCACCGACAACCACACCAGCATGAGCAGCATGACAGAACACAGGCTGAACCAAATCTTTCTCCTCCACGACTCTCCTGCCCTTACTGTACCATTACACAAACCTCATAATAGTTTTGATTTATGACCCTCATGTGACACTGTGGGGTCTGGCAGGAAGCCTACGAAGCTCCATCTTCGGGTGCGACCGCAGAAACTTAAAGGCGTACATTAAGAGTTTCCCTCGAGTCGCCGGTCAATGGGGGACTGTAATGTAGATGGGAAGACATAAAGAGGAATAAAGGCTACAGTGAGATTAATCTCTTAAAATGATATTTTATAATCTCCATCTGCCTGGAGAGGAAGAAAAAATCATGGCAGACAGAAAGCCTTTCCATCATTGTTCTATTCCTTGTCTATTTTTTATTTTTTTTGTCCTTTTCTCTATGAGGCACAAATGACATGAAGTGTTTATCTGACATGTCAGATAACTGTTTATGCAGCAAACCAAAGCGGGGCCATGCAGCGGCTTGGGCAATGCATGCTACATGCTAAGTACAATGGAACAGAACCCGCTGTTTTGATCGGAAGGCACTCGTACCCGGTAGAGAATAAACAGACAAAAGACAAAAAAAAAAAAAGCTGATTTTGTTTATTAAAAGACAAATCACCAGAGCAGCTCTGTGAGTGATGGTGTTTGAACCCAATGCTCCCGGGAGTTCAAGACGTTCTTTAAATGAGCTGCAGGTTCAGAATCATTTTAATCATCAGGAGAGTAAACACAGCGGAGATCTTCTTGTTGACACTGGTGCAGAGGCGTATTTATATAGCGATGTGTAGTGATGCTATGTGATAATCACGTCAACGTGGCCAGCTCCACCGTTGACGCCATGTTGTAGTTTAGATTAGATTACACTTCACCTCCTTATTTTGGCATTGAAAAGTTATCTGTCTGGAAAAAAAAAAGTTGGATTTGTAGTGAGTCGAGTTTGGTGTTAGTTTGCAGCTTGACATCATTGACTTCCATTGAAAACAACTTGTAACTTGCACAAATTGTTCAAGAGAAGTGGTTGTCCTTTCAAAGCAGAACTGCTCTATGAATGGAAGTAAACTTAATGATTCAGATTAAACACAGAAAATCCATTTTATAATGTTGTTTTTATGTTTTGTTATTTGTCATTTTAATGTCAGTAGACAGAAACGCAGCAAAAGGTTGAAATCATTCTGCAGATGTTGTGATTACATGTGTCTTAACGCCAACAAAAGCTCCAAAACAACTATTTTATTTCTAGGTTTAAATAATTGTATTTCAATTAAATGTTGAATAAATAGTGAATGCCTTTCTGTTTTTTGATTGACTAATTTAACTAAAGCAAATATAATCCATACGACAACATAATTAATCAAGCAATTTCATTTCTACCTACTTTTTATCCTTCATTAGTCCAAAGTCCAATTTGCATTCAAGAATTAATTTCTGTCTTCAGGGCCAAGCGTTTCCTGCTCTTAGTCACTTCTTTTGTTTTTCCCCTCTGGTGAATAAAAACAGGTCATTGTGATCTGATCAGCCACAACATTATGACCACTGACAGTAGAAGGAAATAACATCAACCATCTTGTGACAATTCAATGTTCTGCTGGGAAACTTTTGGACCTGGCATTCGTGTGGATTCGAGTGGCACCCACCTAGACCAGACCAGGCCAGGCACTGGTCTAGACCAGACCAGACCCGACCAGGCACCCCAACCCCATAGCAATGACACTTAAGGACAAAAAAACAGTTTAGGAACGACTCAAAAAACATGGGAAAAAAACCCCAAAGGTCCCCTCTAACAACTTTCTGTTGCCAGACACCACAGGACACCCTCAGAAGGCCCATGTCCATTCTCTGATGAGTCACAACTGTTTTGGAGACCTACACAATATTAATATCATAATGTTATGGCTGATCAATGTATAAGAAAACTGAACTAAACTAAGCTTTAAAATCTAAAAATCCAAACATACAAGTCTTGTATTGACCCTTGTGCATGTTTTCCTTTGAGCAATTGTTCTTAGATCTTCACCCTTACCAGGTGACCAACATGTCCAAATAAAAAAGCTCTTTGACAACAGCCTTGCCCAACGATATCCCCCCTTGTCCAATGAAACGTTTCCTGCCTCAAACAAATCCTTGCTAAATCCCCATAAAGTCCTCGTTTGAAACGGATCTTTTTCCAGCGAGCACCAAGTCAGACGAAAGTCGCTGACAGAAAAACTCCCAAACTATGCCAGTGGTTTTGTTTCATGTGGAAGAATGGTGGCAGTTTAAGGATCCTCTTTGGTTTCCCTCTTAAAGATCAAAGGATCTGGGATAATCTATTTGACTGTGGCTGGCTGTCTCCACGACAACAAGATCACAGACAGGAAGCCTGTCCTTCCGTCACGGGCCCTTGTCATCAACAATGCAACCACTCAGCAGTGTCTGACTCTCCCATAAGTCACAGTGTATGTGCACGCATGATTGTTTGCATTTGTGTGTAATTCAACTCCACAAAGCACAAAACGTTTTCTTCAGTGTGCGCCGGGCACTGAGGCCATGTTTGTGGAAATCTTTTAGTTTTTTGGAGCTGAACGCAATCCCTGCGTCCCATTTCTTTTTACCCACAGGTGTTTGTGTGTCAGAAAGTGACAGAGTGTTGAGCTCTGCTTCAGTGACCCAGAAAAAGTCTTTAAACGTTGCGTTCTCGGGTCACTGTGGAGCCCCTCCATGTTTGCTCAACACAAGATTAGAAACTTACACTACGCTTTTTATCTTTGTCTCAGAAAAGGAACGACACATTATATTCACAAAGCGCCTCTTTTGGAACAATTAAGCTACATTCTTGCATAAAACTCAACAGAAACTTGATGCGTTACAACATTTAGGCCATTAAAGCAAAAGACTGCACAAGTCTAAATGGTTCAATATGTTTTAAACTAGTTGCTTTCTGAATGCATCTGGAGCCTTTTCCTTCCTCGGTGCCCACACTCTGGGTGAAATGCCTGCCAAGCGGCCGCTTAACAAATGCAACTTTAAGGAGAAAAATTATTCAACCAATTTAATCTGTTCTCCCTTCCATGTTTGCTCTTGCAAGGAAAAAGCCTGTTTGTTACTGATTAATGTTAGGGAAAAATTTGTAAATGATTTGCCACATTTGACAAAACCAGATTTCCACATAATCCGTACAACGTCATCCTTAGCAGAAGTGGTTTTGTTGACTAAATCCACCATGACGCAGGAATCAGGAGGTGAACCTTGGCGTGCACCCAGTGCCTGTGCTCCCTCTTATCACGAAGACCTACAAGATGAAGCAATAACATTTGCAGTAATGTTTTTAAAGTGATTAATAATACTTTACAGATCACCAAAAGCCATCATGATAACGTGTTTTACAACCTGGACCTTATTTCTGGCATAAAACACGACCAGTTACTCACCCATATAACTTTGGTGTAATTTGGAGTTCTTCGGAAGATATTTAGCTCCAGTGGAGCGCCACGTATATCCATATAGTGGGAGTGAATGGGGCACCGAAACGCAGCCTCTAAATAACGCATTATGTCACGAAACTCGTTAATTTCACCAATATTTTGTTATGATACGCTAGTGCTATTCCCCGTTGAGTCCGGAGTTTCCTGTTATCATCATCTGTAGATTGACCTACTAACCTCTGACCGGGATGATGTCATCTCTGAGGGCCGCGCGCACCCACAACGGTCGGCTTGTTTACCTGTAATTGGCTACTGCTAGTTTTTTGCAAAATGGCTGAATATTTTTCCAATTCTGAGGTTGTGGACGACGACTTTGTTTATGATGCACGTCCTTACGGTTTTGAGCCAGAGTATATGGATGAGGAGAACATGTTTATTGAGGTTAATTTAGGATTCTGTAACAATTCGGTTCGGCAAACTGCAGCAGCTAGCATTAGCTTGGTAGATCATCATCTTTGGTGGACGTGCAACTTGGCATGTTTGATTTAAAAATTTGCAAATGGAACTGTATATTCAGATTGACCAAGAAGCAGCAGCCATGGTACTAATGTTTGACGTGCAGTGATGCGTTTATGCCATGACTATACCATAAGAAAATGAGGAATTCACAGTCCTCGTTTGTGCAAAAAGGTTACTAAATGTAAAGCTAATGTGAGGCTGAATGAGCAGTCTGAATGAGTCAGATCAAATAGGTATCTGTTTCATCTGTTTTCCTAGGGAGGTTATTCTGTGCTCCTTCAGGTTCACAGTTACCAGGGAGCACAACTCACCGATCATCACCTCCCTCTCCTTGAGGCCATCTCCTGATGAATACAGCATGTGTACTGTATGCGTCGCAGACTTTTTGTCATCCTCAGATAGTTTCAAGCTGAATGCGAACAATATGATTTGGACGCCTGCAGGCTTTTACTTGGGACTCGGGGAATGTGGAATCTGTGTCTTATTAAAAATCTGTTATAATCTTATGATTGAAGGATGGAAAGAGGCTGTGTGAGCTGAGGGGGATCAGCTGCAGCACATTAGGACTTAAAGCTTGAGATCCCACTCTTCTGGTTTAAAGAAATAGATTCCACGGTGTCCGACTAACCAGATTTCTTCCACTTCACGGCATCTTCTTTGCATAACATCAAGGACTGAGTAAATTGAAAAAGATAATCCCCATTCTTTGCTGTATTATTGTGGGTTATGTGGTGCTTTGTGAATTATTGGACACTGAATGTGAAGCAGAAGCAGTGTGAGTTTGTGTGTGTGCGTAGAGGACCGATATATGGGTCCCACTTGTGAGCTGAATAGCTTTTGTCCTGTGGCGTATGGCAACAGGATGTTGTTAGTGGGGGCCTTTGGGTCCTCTGGGTTGAGAGGAGGGGCCTCTGTGGATCATCCCACAGATGCTTGATCAGTTGGGGATCTAGTGAATTTGGAGGCCAGGTCAACACCTTGTGCTGCTCTTCATGTTTTTTTAATTGTTCCTAAAATGTTTTTGTGTGTGTATCTGTGTCAGGCTGCATCCTGCTGAACACTGAATTGTCACAAAATGATCAATGTTCTTTATGTCTCCTGTCAGTGGTCATAATGTTGTGGCTGAGTTGAAGTTGAGAGCAGCATACGTAAAATGTAAATCTAATGCAACATAAGTTGTGCCCTGTTAATAATGGAACAGTTAAGTCAACGCCTCAGTCTGAACAACGGCCTTCTCTGCGGCTGAAAATATATTCGTAATAAATTTTGCCACCGGTGGAATTTCGGGCTTTACTTCAGGAGCGTTGTCCAGATGTGATCCCTTCACCGTCACCATCGAAAGCGTCACACTGAGTAAAGACTAAACGTCGCTTTGGAAGAAATTGATTAAGAAAAGTGTCTAAGAGTCCTGGACTTGAGTTTATTAATGACGAGGCCAAAGTGTTGTATGACTCCTTAAGCCATTAGAAACCTGCAGGGGATTTGTCACGCGGCCCGGCGCTGTCTCATTCCTCCCTTCTCTCCCGCCCGCACCGTTTCAAACACTTCATTACTGATGAGTTGCGAGGCAATGGATTTTCAAACACGTCGCTGACTCCATCTCTTGGCAGGGTCATTTTTGTCTGGTCCCGACAGCAGGTTGGAAACAGATGGGAGGAGTGGCTGAGGAATATGTCGCAAGAAATCTAAACTTTCTCGAACACTTGTCTCATAATCAAATAAAACAACTGATTCTCTGCAGATTTTTTCACATATTTCTTAAAAATTAAATATATTTTTTTCAGGGTAGTTTTTTTTTTTTTTTTGGAGGTGTGGCTTCAATCCAGCTGTGGAATAGTAGTTTGAGAAACAGGCCTGGAGGGTCACGGGTTCAAATGCCGGAAAGAAATGTATTTCCCCCTGGCATCCAAAGAGTCCTTGAGCAAGACAATTGCAGTTTTTTACAACCTGGCATTTCTAGCATAAAATACGATGATTTACTCTACCATGCATATAAACAGATGGTTCAAAAAATATGGCGTCTAATTTTTGGGGCATGTATTCTGGTTCAAAATAACTATTTAAACAAAAACTATTTATTTCAGATCTGTTAACCCACACAGTCATTACTGCTCTTTTGCAATTTTTCTGTATACAGCAATTTCTGCAGGGCTCAACGACAAGTAGTGGGCGGCAGCAGAAAATGCCTTTTGTCTGCCATAGATGGAGACAGTTACATTTTCTATTGAACTGCTTAATAATAAAGTACTGCCGTAATTATTTTCCATGTGGCTCTCCGTCTTTACCCTTCACTTCTTTACCCTTTAATTTACAAAGCTTACCCGTTGCCATGCAGAGAAAGACGTCATTCTATTTTTTTTTTTTTTTTTTTGCGTGCAGTTTGTTGTGCAGAGCCGGAATAGGAATGCAGTCCTCCAACGATGTGACACATATGTCTGTAGACTGAGCCAAGTTCATCGTTTATATACATTTGGTTTCCATTTTACAAATGCTTATCAGATTTACGTCGAGGACAAACGAGTCCCCCGATCTTTGTCAGCAGTGACTGTCTCTCTAAGTCGAGCTGCCTTTGTTGCTTTGTTTATTGAGAGTGCACTGCATCATTGAACCTGGTGTACAGTAAGTTGGGATATGGTTATTACATGTGGCAAATGATAGGGTGCACCCTAATATTGTGATTTGTTGTGCATTACTTTGAAGATGGGAATCAAGTAAAGCTAGTAAAGCTGCTTTCTGGTGACAATTATTTGTGAGTTTGAAGCAACAAGCGGTCCCTCTTGGATTTTACGGTGATTTGACTCATTCACTTACAAGGTGATGCATGCAAAACGCAACTTGCCTCAAATTTCTGCAGGTTTGCACGAAATCTGTTTGCAGGCCACAATTACTGAACTGCAGAAGTTTGTGGCTGTGAACGCATCTTTGCGGTGCCTGCTATGAGAAGCAGGGGGCCTGGCTTTTAACTCGCCCGTTTCACTTTTAAACCCAACACTGACTCATGTGACACCAACTTGAAGCAGTTTCTTAGACTGTGTGCGCGTCAAAGCCTACGAAAGGCCTCTCTGTTTCGCGCAGCCTGCAGCTGCTCAGGCCAGTGTGGAGACGAGCTATGACTGCTACAGGGGTCGATATCTTGAACGGAAGCCGAACCAGCACTAAAACTGTCATAATGCTGTTCTCATGAAAAGCTGCAGATAACAGATCCGTTTGTTTTGTTTTGGATCAGCCAAGGACATCGTGCTTTTGAATCATTGCTTGTCAAAATGAATCATGAGTAAATATTTTGAAATGAAACGCTTTTCTCCCTATGTGAGCAAAAGAAGGTCACCGTCAAATACAAGAGCAAGTCACATTGGGGTAGAGGGAAAAAAAAACCAAAAGATGTAAAAGAAGACTGATGATACACTGATAAAAGATAAGGACATTAAATTTAAATTTGAATGGTAAGAAGTAGAAAATTGGAAAGATATGAAGATACGATAAATAGCAAAAGAAACCATAAAAACTATTTTTCACACGGTGAAAGGAGTCTGCAAGGCTTATTCGAAAAAGGGACCTGATGGTTAAGGCATGGTCACCTCTATATGTACTGTATGCCTCGACTTTGGAAGAGCCACAAGCGCTGTAGCTGAAGATCTAAGGCTGCAGATTACCCTAAAACGGGTCAACATTTCTGCATCTTGACACCAAAACCAATCATGCTAATCATAAAATTAAAGGGAAACTACTGTTTTTCACAACCTGGACCTTATTTCTGGCATAAAGTACGATCGTTTACTCACCCATATAACTTTTGTGTAAATTGTAGTCAGTCGGGAGATATTTAGATCCATGTATATCCATATAGTGGGGGCGACTGGGGCACCGAAACGCAGCCTCTAAATAACTCATTATATGTCGTGAAACTTGTTAATTTGACCAATATTTTGTTATGATACGCTAGTGCTATTCCCCGTTGAGTCCGGAGTTAGCTGTTAGCATCATCCGGGGTTTGTAGATTGACCTACAGACCCTGGGTGATGTCTTCTGACCTAGATGATGTCATCTATGGGCACCGTGCGCACCCGCAACGGTTGGCTTGTTTACCTGTAATTTGCTACTGCTAGTTTTTTGCAACATGGCAGAATATTTTTCCGATTCTGAAGTTGTGGACGAACCAAGCAAAACCAAGCAAATTACAGGTAAACAAGCTGACTGTGGGTTAACTGTGGGTGTACGTGACGCTCAGAGATGACATCATCCAGGTCAGAAGACATCATCCAGGGTCTGTAGGTCAATCTACAGACCCTGGATGATGATAACAGGTAACTCCGGACTCAACAGGGAATAGCACTAGCGTACGTTAACAAAATATTGGTGAAATGAATGAGTTTCGTGGCAGATAATGCGTTATTTAGAGACTGCGTTTCGGTGCCCCAGTCACTCCCACTATATGGATATGCACAGATCTAAATATCTCCCGAACGACTGCAAATTACACAGAAGGTATATGGGTGAGTAAACAATCATATTTTATGCCAGAAATAAGGTCCAGGTTGTAAAAAACAGTAGTTCCCATTTAAGACTAAACTCAAAAGGGAGCTGATGAAGAGACGCCATGATTATGTTGTGATGTTGGGAGAAAATGTGGGCTTTTGGTTTAGGAAGGAAGCTATAGCAGCCTTGTCTAGGAAGCAGGACTGGACGACTTCTTGATATGTGGTTTAAAAATAAAATCTGTATCAAACAGTACTCTTTTGGCAGTGGGCTTCTTATGAGCAGACAGGGACCAAAATTGATGGGGCTATTAGGATTTGTAAGACGGAGCAATATGAATTTCTGTTCTCAGTTGGAGAAACGATTAGATCATCCAACAGTTGACATCACTAGTCAGCTGTGGCCTCAGATCCAAGGCTATCAGTTATTAATTTATGGAGACGGGAAGCTGCTTTTTTATATCTTTATCATTCATTTGGGACATAATGACAGAAACACGCTTCCATGCATCCTCTGTGTGTCTGCACATAGTCGTTGGTGTTTAACAGGAGTAAAAAGCAATGCAGAAAAATGAGTTCAGAAACCATAATACTAAAGGTTGCAAAGGCAAACTCAGGCATTTATTCTTAATATTAAACCATGTCATATTGACTGAAGCTTAAAGGCCCAACCAGGCTGTTTGCAGGTGGCGAGGTCTGTGTTTAGCGGGGCCAAATCAGATACTGAGTGACAGAGCAATCTGTATGAGCTCAAAGGCAAACTTTCAGCATTCCTTAATCTTGGGGCGGACCACCCAAAAAGACCCCAACCCTCCCTCCCTCCCTCCCTCCCAGCTCACCCCTCCCCTCTGTCTCCGGTTACAAGGCATCGCTGGTCTCCAAAGGAAAATGTCACAAAAAAGGGAACTTGAACTTCAAAAGGCGACTAATCTGAAGTAGCCCGAGTTAATCGTGTGCATCTGTTCCACAGCTCTAGAGCTTCTGACCTGCATGCTCAGGCTGCCAGCTGGTTCACCAAGCAGTAAGCTCCAGACACTAACCCAAATTATTACTACGCAGTGGTTGGACAGAGAAGCTCTTTGGTAAGTGTTGCTGATAAAGCCACACGGACAGATAGACTATAATTTTTATGGCTGTGAGGGCAGAAGTTCCCCTCACAGTAATCGGATTTCATAAAGCTGTCGTCAAATTAATGTCACAAACTCAGTGGAGTCTTTAATTTTAACGCAGATGAATAATGGATTTTTGCAAACACTCGGTTTTCATTGGAGTAAATCAACCCTGGGGTCGCCGAGTAGTCACAAACTTTGTCACGTAACATTTTCAGTCATCACAACAAAAGAATTAACTTAGAGGTGGGTTTCTAGAAAAAACGAAAGCAACTCACTGCACTTACAGGCCAGTTACACTGATCAGCCACAACATTAAAACCACTGGCAGGAGAAGTAAATAATATTGACCTTCTTGTGACAATTCAATGTTCTGCTGGGAAACTTTTGGACTTGGCATTCATTCCAACCTGATCAAGTCTCTGTGGGATGATCCACAGAGGACCCTCCCCACAACCCATAGGACCCAAAGGCCCCCTGCTAACAACATTCTGTTGCCAGACACCACAGGACACCCTCTGAAGGACCATGTCCATTCTCTAATGCGTCACAACTGTTTCGGAGGCACAAGGGAGACCTACAGAATATTAGGAAGGTGGTCATAATGTTATGCCTGATTGGTGTAGCTCTGTTTTGTTTTTGTTTTCTTCTGAGGTAAATGCCAGGCTGCAAAATGCTGAATTACGTTCACCAGCTAGTTGTTTACCCGACCTTTTTTTTTTGATTCTCTGACTGACAAAAGGAACAAAAGAGAGCTAAAGCAGAAACACACTGAGCCATAAAACCAAAATCAAAGAGATTAAAGACACTAAAACACTCCATAGCTGAGGGGAAAAGCAGAATCAGATCTCTAATCCCAATCGTCAACAAACTGCAGGTGATAAGTTCAATGTCTTTCATTCAAAAACGCCCACATACACGCTGAAACACGTCCACGCCTCAAATGTAGCTCAGCACCTTAATGCCCTCATCTCGGTAAACAAACCGGAGGCACAAGCTGATCTATCTGCAAACAATCATTTTTAGCTGTCATATACTCCAGATGTGGGTCAGCATCCAGGGACAATGAGATCGGTCCCGATGATGCTGTCTCTCCAGGCAGATGCTAAGCTGGAGACACCCAGATGTTTTCATACAGTATCATGAGAGATAGGACTCACACATGCTGTACAAAGCATGTCAACGAACAGTTACAATAAAAGCTGAAAGCTCAAGTAATGCACAATGTCAAAAACAAATAG
>JASGAT010390660.1:0-13568 GCA_030220025.1 Chelon auratus
GTACAGATACAGAGCAGACACAGCAGTAATGACGCTTTAATTAGAATCATTTTCTTGTCTTTTTACTGCTTTCGTCTACACCCAGCTGCTGGTTCATTAGGCAGTATTAGCCCTGGAATTTATTGCCCACCAAGTTTATACATGGATCAGCCACATTACATTACAACCACTAACAGGAAAATTAAATAACACTGATCATTTTGTGATCCCGACCCAGGCACACACACAAAAACAGGTTGTAAAGAACAACACAAATAAAACATGAAAAACAGCAGAAGGTGTTGACCTGGCCTCTAAATTCACTAGATCCGAAACTGATCAAGTATCTGTGGGATGCACTGGAAGAAGCCTGATCCACAGAGACCCCTCGCCTCAACCCATACGCCCCCACTCTGATGAGTCACAACTGTTTTGGAGGCACAAGGGAGCCCTACACAATATTAGGAAGGTGGTCATAATGTTATACATGATCAGTATATAGTCTAAATGTTAAAATCATCAACTAAATGATAGACCACAAACTTGAATCAGCACGTCTTTAAAACAACTTTAGAAGGTTGTAAGTGGGTTTTATTACAAGACTGTTTTTAGTCACGGCCCCACAAAGAAGACGTCCTGCTATCAGGGCTTTACAAATTAAAAAAGAAATGGCTCCACCTGGTGTTTCATCATTTGCTAAATTAAAATGTTAATATAATGTTAAATATTAATAACGTTGAAGCTGGGCCTAGTTTTGAGGAGATTATTCTACAATAAATTTGTTTTGTTTAATAATCAATGAGTCAATTGACAAGAAATGAGTTGTGAAGTACGAACGCAAAAAACAAAAAAAAAAAACAGCAGCTTTCAAATGAATATGGTAAAGAATAAAAGTGGACAATATTTGCTTGTGACTTCTGGAAGAGTAAAAGTATAAAGCAGCAAACAACAGACAAAAAGGAAGCACATACAAAATTGTACTTATAGTGTATTTTTTAACCTCTATCAGGAGGCCTCTTTGGGTTTAAAATGAGTCAGTGAACTCTGTGAAGGTGCCTGCTTTTCATTAAGCTACAGCAGTTGCATACATTTTTATCTTTAGGAGTAACATTTGCATGAGTGAATAGTCAAATCAAATGTCCAGGGGTCAGACTCCATCCTTCAGTTTGTGTTTTAAATGTGTTTTGATGTCTTATACTTGGACTATAAAAACAAAAACCCCTTACTTAACTTTCTCTGTTGGTGTGTGTCAGTGTGTGTGTGTGATGGCGTGCACGTCACAGTGCGGGAGAACCAGAAGTTCGCGATGCTCTTCCAGTCCGTGGTCCTCCCGTGCCAGTACCAGACCGCCTCCATCCAGACCCCGGTGGTGCAGTGGTGGTACAAGTCCTACTGTCGGGACCGCACGCGGGAGTCCTTCATCGTGCCGGAGACTCTGGGCATCAAGGCCTCCGAGCTGGGGGCGACGTCCCACCTGGAGTGCTCCGACAGCAGCCGCACGGTTCGGATCGTGGCCTCGGCGCAGGGAGCCTCCATGACGCTGGCGGAGCACTACAAAGGCAGAGACATCGCCATCATAAACAGTAACGTTATCAGTTTCGTCCTCTAGCTCAAACGTCACGAGGAAGAGTTATTGCAGCTGTTTGTCAATGAGTCAGAGCTGAATGTGCTTCCTCAAAATAAACCTCCTTTGTCTTAGGCTCACAATAAAGTAGGCACCACACGCACTATCACCTCACACACTGCCCTCACTCACATTCATGTGTGGACTCCCTTTTAAACGTCAAGCCTTATCAGGTCAAAACACACGTCTTCTAATATAAGTGTCAACAATGCCCTCCTACTGTCATTAAATACTGTAATACTCTTCTCTATGTGTAACCTACAATTAGTTTTCAGTGGAAGCCACAAATAACAAAGCATTAAAAACGACGCCCGACACTTAAGACGTATCAAAGTTGACTTTTTTCAGTGCTCCAATATGTGTTTGTTTCACATGTTAACTTTTAAAAAGACATATATAAGGACAATATATATCCCTTTTTTAGTCTAGCACCTGAACTATTTTATTGTTTTGGATGTGCGCAACCGGATCAACTTTTAAAAGGACGACAACATCGCACGATATCATCGAGTGCTTGAGCAACGCTGCAACCAACATGATTTGTGACTTTTTGTCGCTCGTTGTGTGTATATGCAGCATTACACACATTATTTCTGACATTTCTCAGGCCAAAAAATATGTTAATTAATAATAATTGAAATAATTACCATAGATGTTCTTGATTAAAGTCAAATTGCAGATATATTATGTATTTATAGAGTAAAACACACAACTGGGCCAATTGTATGAATAGATATAGCAGAATTGACAAAGGTCACAACACAAAAATTTTTTAGACATTTAGAAATCAGTGAAATAATATTTTAGACATTATTTCACTGATTACAGAAAGCTTTATTTTTTAGTATTTGCTCTCAAATTCTGTGCAAGAGTATTGTTTGAATTTACACCGGTTTTTGAAGTGGATGTGCCTCTCACGTCTGCATATAAATCTAACCTTGTTTGTCGTCTCCATGCAGAAGCGGACCTGCGTATCGGCGAGCTGCAGTGGGGCGACAGTGGAGTGTACTTCTGTAAAATTGTCATCGCTGACGATCTGGAGGGGAAGAACGAGGCCCAGCTGGAGTTACTGGTGCTCGGTACGCCTACACTGGCTTCAGTTGTCTTTATTTTTATGCGTGTTCGCTTTATGCGTTATAATCCGAGTGAGGTTTCTTGCTCTTAAAGGTTTTAGAAACGGTCTCTTTATTGGACTGTGTTGCCAAGTGACCAAAACAACTGCTTCCATGGCGACAGGCCAGATAGCATTTGCCTCTTTACACTGCACCGATCCCCCATGACAGACTCTATTGTTAATCCAGCCGTGCACTTTAGAGGGCTGACTTGGTCTTGGCTGGTCTTGAGTCTGTTAGATGCTGTGTCAGCAGCTGGAGCGACTGGGATCATATCTTCAGTGCATGTTTGTGCGTGTTATATTTGCTCACTGGGGAGTGTTTGTTGCTGATTAATGATTACACGAGGCCTCCAAAGCTGCACCAAGCAGGTAATATTTCAGTGCTAAAGGTCATAGCGTCGTCGTCTACTGTAAACTTGAAGCAGCATGTCCACTCAGTGAGAGACACTGTGGACGCAGTTGTAGTCAACCCCACTCCTTATGCTGTTACCATGGCAATGTGGCTTTTCAGTCCAGACTGGGGCATGTTAAGAGCTTCTGGTGTAGACGTGAAGAGAGAGACATTAAAAAAAAAGGGGGCAGGACCAGGCTAACTCTTGCAGCAGCGTTCTGGCAGTGACTCAAAATGTATTTTCTTCCCTTATGTTAGACCGGCTCGAATGAGTCTGCTCGCTCATTCATACAGCCTTCCTCCACTGAGCACTAATCTGATTATAATCTGCTCACAGTGGAGAAGAGAGGGGGGCTTAAACTTGTGAGAATAACAAGGCTCTCTGGGTGTTAGTAAACAGTCTTTTGAGCTTTTCTACGTTGCTGCTTAGAAGCTGGAATTAGAAAGTGTGTAAAAGCCTCTGTGCCAAATTGGACATTTACTCTGGTTGTGTTTTCAAATTGAAATTTAGAGTTTGAGTTTTTCGAAAAAAGTTTTTTTTTTTTTGTTTGCTTATATGATTGACACCACACTCATGTCCGCACAGTGAATGTAAATGCAGTTGCCATTAGCTTAGCTTAGCATAAAGACTGGAAATACAGGGAATCAACTAGCATTTCTTCATTAGAGGCTAACAAACCATCATACCTGCATCTCTAAAGACCACTAATTAACATGGTTTATCTTGGGAATTTAGTCCGTTATAGTTAACCCACAGCCTGCTGTATTCAAACTTAATTAGTTGAAATGAAAATTATAGCCGCCGTGTTAGCTAGTTGTCTCTGAGAACTGCGAATGAGTGCAAAAGAGAAATTAAGCTAAACAGAGATTATATTTACGTAAGTAGCGTAAGCAGCGGCTAGTTTAGCTAAGCATAAAGGCTGGAAGCGGACGGCTGACATGATAGCTAACGCATTTGATTTCATCAATGAGGGAGGGGCAGACTTATGCTAAGCTAATATGTTATCTTAGCTTAGCACGAGGACTGGAAACAAAGGGCTAACACGTGAGCCGACACGAGCTTTAGCTTTGCAAGTATGTCCCTGTGAAGCTATGCTAGCTACTTCCTCATTTATCTAGTTTCCTGTAGCTATATGCCAAGCTAAGCTAACTGGCAGCTTGCTTCATAATTATCGTACAGACACGAGAGGGGTATCAACTTTGTCATCCTACTCTCAGCAAGAAACCACTTTTTTCTTAACTTAATTTTTTACTGTTTGTCTAGTGTACCATTTCATGACTTAATATTCACTACAGTTGGGTATCTACTGTAGTGTTTCATTCCTTCAGTATCTTCAATTTAGGTGCATGACAGATGTCAAAACTTTTGATTTAAAACTTCCGTGGGCTTTAGCTTCATGATTAATTCACAAACATAACAGTTCCATTGTGATTAACTTATCCCCCATAAAGTTAAATAGTTCCTTCAAGCAAAAACCTGTGATGTTTGGTCGCTCGCCAGCTCCTTAATCTGTGGTTGTCTTTCCGATCATTTTTCTTTCACACTCCCTGTTCTCGCCCTCTTTTCCAATGAACTCCTCCATTACTCAATGCTCAGCCCTCCATACCCCCCTTCCTTCTCTGGCCTGCATAGCTCCTGGGCTCTCTCAGGTTACTCCGTGTTACCGATGGTATGTAGCTCAGCGTGCCAGGCCAAGGTAGCAACATTACATTTTTTCCACCTCCGCAGTAACGGCTTACTCAGCACACACTGAGAGCCGGTGGTGTTCAGTCTAACCGCAGACATATCAGACGGTGACTGCTCTTTACTGTAATCACAGTGATTTCAGACCTCATAATGAACACCCTCAGCTGTGTCTAAGTGTTGAGACTTAGAGACACCTGTTGCAGTCCCTTTCCTTTCCTTGTCTGTATGCTAAGGTTTTTCTAAATTTGCCTTGGATTTCTTTCTCCTTTTTTTGACCTCTTTATATTATGGAGCACAAAAGATTCATTGTTTCGCAACAACACAACTTTTGTAACTGACCTTTTTTTTTTTTTTTTTTTTGATGAGTTGCCCTGGAATCGTTATGTGTCCCAGTTTCCAAAACCCCCATTTTGTCCTCTTGCCCTTCATCTATTGGCATCCATTGTATGTGTTTGTGTGTTTGTGTGCATGTTACTTGTATAACAGCATGTGCATTCATTCATTTTTGTGCAGCTTTAACACTATCTGATATCTGAGAGG
Source organism: Chelon auratus (assembly GCA_030220025.1). Lineage (NCBI taxonomy): Eukaryota > Metazoa > Chordata > Actinopteri > Mugiliformes > Mugilidae > Chelon > Chelon auratus. The sequence goes on from JASGAT010390660.1 coordinate 5,336, forward strand.
CATGGTTGATGTGCAAAGTCCCGACAACAATTTCAGTTACCTATGTATATGTTCGTATTCATAGATTGGCATGTTTAGCAATCATTCCTTACAGCGTAGCCTCATATTTTAGCAGCATGAACTCGAAAAAGTTGTTAACAAAACTCTCTGCACGTTCACCATGTTAGCTTAGCATGCTAGCATGCTCTAAATTCACAGATTGGCACTAAACACAAAGCATAGATTAGCTATGAGAAGTGAGTATTGAGAAAAAGTGGCAATTGGCAAATTTTTGTACAACTTTGGCAACTGTGTACAAATTTGGCACCAAACTAACTACTATCGCCCGTATCCTCTGGGAACCACGAATGCCTGGAACCAAGTTTGTGCCAATCCATCAAACTTGAGCCTGTATATTTTACTCGCTAAGTAAAAACTTTGACCTCATAAGCAAACATGAAGAAAAGTTAGTGGAATTTGTGCAACAAGTATCATGACAACCCTTGTGATATTTCAGTCTGGCAGACCATAGAGCTGTGACACTAGCTCAGCTATTTTCTCATTTATAATAAAGTTTAAATGTATGAGGAATGATTTTCCAATTCATGCAGCCAGGTGCATTCATAAACTACGTGACTGCTGTTTAAAAAATAGTTTCTTCTGTACTTTAGTGCATGACCATTAATCACTCACTCTCCTGCTACCAAATTTGCTTCAGCTTTTGCTTCCTGCTTCCTCTGCTGGCCTTCACCTGTGCTCTCCCTCTCTCTGCAGGCAGGACAGGTGAGCCGGACGATCTACTACCTGAGTTTGATGTGGAGTTTATGCCAGGTACGGGCCCCTCAGCTGCTTTTTTTGTCTCTTTGGCTGGCATTTTTCCTGCTTTCCTAAAGCCTCCTAATGATCAGTTCCCCCTGACCAATCAAAACTCTCTTCAACTAACAAATATGAAGGAATAATGAGCCCATGGCGACGCTGAACTTTAGTCTGAAGTTTGTCTCTGTCAGAATGAGGAAAAAGGGTTGTAGCAAGAGCGTCAGTCGGTTATTGAAGCTGCATAAAGCGAAATCCATTTACTTTCAGTTCTTATCCTTTCCCTCTGTTCATGATTTAAATTCCACAGGGGATAAGGGTTGACTCTGAGAGGGGTTTCGAAAGGAATTTGCTTTTCGGCGCACCCTGAGGAAGTGTGCTGTTAGCGTCTGGATGCTTTAGAGATGTGATGATGGATAAGAGTCACTCAAGGACCGCCTTGAGATCCCCTGAAGCTTCCTATTTTAAGATCTCTGTTGTCTCTGAATACATCATCGGACGGGAGCCTGAATCATGAGCATGTTTTTTTTTTTAAATTGCACTTATTGTGTTGAGATAAAAAAAAGAAACACACAAAAAGTTACAAAAACAAGGTCAAACCAATGGAGGAAGCAAGGTGTTTCAGCCGTTTCCAATGGGTGAACCTTGCTGCAGTGATGTATTCCCTGTGTTAACGTTCAGCTGGAGGAGTATCTGATCATTTACCCTTTGTATTTATGTGTGTCTGTACTCCAGAGTGGGCGTTTGTGGGATCTGTAGTCCTGGGCAGCGTCCTGTTCCTGCTGTTGGCCGGGATCTGCTGGTGCCAGTGCTGTCCTCACTCCTGCTGCTGCTACGTCCGCTGCTGCTGCTGCCCCAACACCTGCTGCTGTCCACGACACCGTGAGTAACACAAGCATGGACACTTAATTTTATAGCATGTATTTAATCACTGTGTGAGCACCGAAGGTTTATCGTTTCGTTCTTAACTTGTGCAGTGTACGAGGCGGGGAAGATGGCAAAGAGATGGCACCTGTCGACTGCTCAGGTTCCTATGTACCCCTGCTACATCCCTGGGGTACCCACTGTGGTCTCTCTTGCACCTTCATCCAACGTGGAGCCAAAGATCTCCTCGCTCCCCTCTATGGAGAATAACCTGGCTGGAGGTGAGTGTCAACATCATCAATCTTCAACGTTTTTTTTTGTTGTTGTTGTTGTTTTGACCACTTGAGGGCAGCAAAAACAATTCTCACACATTTATCCACTCTGTTTTATTTCTGGTTTTGGTTTCTACCAACTCTACCTTCTACCTGAGGCAAATATTTGTTGATGTTAATTGCACACTCTATTTATTCTGGAAACAGCTGCTTGCTTCATTAGAAACGACACGAATAGAGTAAAGAGAGTGAAACTAAACAAATAAAACTGAAGATTTGCCTGGTTCTGTGGGTTGCAGATTAATTTCTACATTTATCTCATGTGCAAATATACAACACAGACATGTTACAACTGTCTTCTTTCTTTTCTGAGACACTGACTTGACTAACCCTCATTTATCATTTATATGTCATCACTCATGTAAACTACACAAATGTCTGTCACCTCGTGCGTGTTTGTGACTTTAACCTAGATTCACCGTGGTCGTTGTTTTTTAATCTGCATCTATACGTCTCATTGCATTGTTGTGTCTTTGTGTGTATACGTACTGTATGCATGCACGTGTGCGGGTGCGTGTCCACGTCCACAGTGCGCAGTGGTTACCGACTGAAATCCAGTCCAGACCAGGACTCAATGAAAGTTCTGTACTACATAGAAAAGGACCTGGCTCAGTTCCCACCCGGCAAGATGGCCACACTCAAAAGTAAGGCTGCACAGACAAGGCCAGGTTTCTGTGATCTGTGTGGCAGCTAGTGTGTGTGTGTGTGTGTGTTTGTGTCTAAGTGTCTCAGTTTTGTGTGCATAGTTTGTGTGAATAACAAGTTTCCATCTACTCCTTACATTCATTCCATAACATGTAACCAGGTCATGCTAATTTGCAGGGTCCAAATTAGACCATTATAGGAGCTGGATAAACTCCTCTGTCATAGTGTTTCTATGTAATGATTTAAGAAGTTTTCTGATAAATCAGTGTACAGGTTGTTGCAGCATATTTTATAAATTTCCCAAATTTAATTAAGTAAACATACATATAGGGCCTTTAAACATTTCTTCTCATTGTTTGTAAGTACACTAAACGATGCAGTATTAAAGTGACAGCCTCACACTGAATTTATAAAGGCTCACTCATCACACTTCATCATCACATTTTCCAACCCCACAACATGTAATTATTGTCATTACGTCACGGTCATATACTAGTGGGAATAATTAGTTTAATGTTTTTGACTCTTTCAGTTTAATGTGCAGATCTCTTTCTGACTTCCCTAATATATCTGCAGACGTGAGTCTGTGTCACAAATATAAAGTTTCATTTATTTAGATTCAATTTTCCCACGCGTTTGGCAACTCAAACGAGAGAAATTTACTTTTTTTTGGGAGGATAAAATAAATTAAACTCCAAGAAAACAATAGACAAAGGAAACAACAAACAGTTCCCATGTTTACTGTAATTAGAAACACAGACTTTGGCAGCACATTCAAAGCCATGCAGTAATTTTAATATTCACAATACTGTCAATTTGTGCCTGGTTGTGGTGTTTGTCATAGGATCAATTAACAATAAGAAAAATAAAGAATTTAAAGAAGCGTTGTGACATTAGTTGGGGAGTCATTTTGATCCTCAATAACAAACCAGAAATTAGTCGGTGATCATTGTGTATGTTTTTTAATAGCCTCAAACCACTCCCAGCTGTTTTCCTCCTTTGTGAAATGTGGCATCGTTTATGAAGATATTCAAATAATGGTTTCAGAAAACATACCTGTAAACAGTGGATTGTCACCGTTCATTTTGTACTATGAATGTGTCCCAACAGCCAGTAGCCTATCAGAGCTGAGCTCGCTTCACGATGGGGGGAACGCAGATTTCAGGCACACCTATCAGACGGTGCAGATGAAGGCGCTGCCGCCCATCGCAGACTTGGACGACCGGTCGATGCTGAGAGCGGCGCCGCCTACGCACAATCGAAGGCACAGACGAGACAGAGGCAACCACTCAGACGATGAACTGGACCGCAGGTGATCAGGAGAGCTGTTTTCAAACAACTTTTCTTTTTTTCAGTTCAATGCAGAAAACATAAAAGTCAAAGCTGACGTCTTTATATTGCATGTATTGTACAATAGGCTACATCCAAAGTTATTCAGGTGACTGTTATATCTAATAAATCTTCAAAAAGTTAGATGCCAGCTCAGATAAAAGAGACGAGAGTTGTCAGAGTGACATTTCCAGGATGACTGTGATAAGATAAATATGTACAGCATGTACCATGTTTAAGGTGTATGATCCTTCCTGCTGTACAGGTGGAACCCCCGCTCAGAACACCTGCAGAGGAAGACGCTGGGAAGAAGAGGGCGTACCGGCTCCCTGGACGAGCTGGAGGAGTTCGCCCAGTCCTACGACTCTCGCGGTCGTCGCGCAGAGGCTCCAGACCGGCCCTACGAGCGGGACTACAGCCCTCACAGGCGCTTCTGCAGAGATGAAGATGATGGCTGGGGCCGCCGCAGCCCCTCACCTGTGCCGCAAAAGAGAAGGGACACATGGGACAGCGACCGGCCATCTCGACTGCCCCAGAGCAGAGGCTACGACGACGCCTTCCTCAACAGTGTGTTGGAGAGCAAGGCGGCGAGGGGTGGCAGAGGTGGCGGGAGGGTGGACGAGGACAGTGACACTCCCTCTAAAGGCAGCTCCAGAGGAAAGGGCAGCGACAGCTACTACAGCCGGTCGCCAAGCAACCGTCCAGAAGAGGAGGACCCTTTGCCCCCGTACAGTGAGCGGGAGGCGGAGCGGTATCGCAGGGCTGAGTTGACCACGGACCGGTACCGCACAGCAGATCCTCCCAGGTCAGAGAGATACAGGACCACTGAGCCTCCCACGAGGCCTTTCTCGTACACCCGCCCCCACCAGGGGACGTCCCATACACTGCAGGGGAGCAGAGAGGAGAGAGAGAGGAGCCGAAACTTGGTGAGTTACTTGTAGCAGGAGCAAAGACTTCCTTCCTCTCTTGCTCTTCAGGAAAAAGATCCTCAAACTCCTGTATGTAGTTACAGGATATGTCTGGATATGTCTGATGGTTTTCTCATTGTCAACAAATACCAGTAACTGCCAGCTGTTTACATTTCGATTCAGACCCACTTACACCGTCCTGATCTCATAAATAATCACTTGAACAACAAAACTGAAACAGTATCAAACTAATGCTTAATTTACTCTTGTTAATAAGGGCTCTAACTCTGACAGATATCTACTAAATCCTTTCTGTTAAAGGCTAACTTTGTATTTGATATCTGTCCTGATCAATAATTTCATGTGGGTCAGATGACCGTATAATTAGAAAGGATTATATCATACTGACAAATCTACGACCTTCCATTTTGAAGCTCCTTGCCCTTCAGACCGTTGTTTTGAGTTGGAGCTAAAAGAAAAGTGTATTCGTATACGTTGTTAGAAACAGGACTCCAGCTGAATATAGACCGATCAGCTTTTTAGTACATTTTACAGCTGGCTCACATCAGACAGCAGAGCTTTAATGCTTTTATACACCGATCAGCCACAACATTAAAACCAGTGACAGGAGCAGTAAATGACATTGATCATCTTGTGACAATACAGTGTTCTGCTGGGAAACTTTTGGACCTGGCATTCATTCATGTGGATGTTACTTAGACATGTAGCACCCACCTAGACCAGACTAGGTATAGGAATTGATGGCAGCAGCCATCCCCAGCAGTATGCGGCCTGACACAGGCACATAAACAAAAGCGGTTTAGGAACAACTAAAAAAAAAACATGAAAAACAGCACAAGGTGTTGACCTGGCCTCTAAATTCACTAGATCCCAAACTGATAAAGTGTCTGTGGGATGATCCACAGAGGCCCCTCCCTTCAACCCAGACACCACAGGACACCCTCAGAAGGCCCGTGTCTATTCTCTGATGAGTCACAACTGTTTTAGAGGCACAAGGGAGACCTACACAATATTAGGAAGATGGTCATAATGTTATGCATGATTGGTGTATAACAATAATGTTGCTAATAAATAAATAAATAAATAAATAAAGCAGCAGGGTTTTAAAAAACATTTTCAGTGTTTACAGTAGATTGTGCTGCCCCCATGTGACCAAAAATGGTAACGCGGGTTTAAATATTACACCAAGCTTCAGATAGTGTGTATGTGCTGGTTTTGGATCTTAAATGAGATTTGTTGACAGTAAGAAAAACTAGAATAACAATTGCCTTGACCTTTTATATCTCACAGTATTATGTACATAAAGTGTTTGTTTTTTGAGCATTGTGCATACAAGATTTACAGTCTCAACACTGAATCATTATACGTCAATTTTTTAAATTTTTGTCTTTATATCTGTAGCATTTTTTATATAAATTTAAAACGAATGAAAGTAAATTGTGCATAAGTATAGTCTTAACATGCTTGCCACTCTCACATTGTCACAAGTTCTTACTAGCTCACTAAGTATCTAAAAGCATTTTCCTACTGGAATCACTAACACGCCCCGCATGGCGCTCTGTAAACTGGAACGACGCTCAGGCCCCCGGGCTGCACTAACCCAGCATGAGCATGAATGTGACGTCTCTAACGTGTGGCTCTCGGTGTATTTCCTTAACAGAGCACTGCACTGAGCAGAGACTCTCTCATAGTGTGACGAGGCTTCCCGGCCTCCAGCCGCACGGCACTGCCACTCCCTTCATTTTAACCGTCCTGCCGCCACGCAGGAGAGGCCGCAGCAGCAGCATGAGCAGTCGCGTGCACTCGATTTACGGACTTTACTCCTGCACAGATTACTGCATGTGTGTATTTATACATTCTACAGATTATATGTGTGAAGGCTGTTTTTTTTATCTGTTGAACTTGATGAGTTGAGTGACTGGACTTACACCAGTGCCAATACGTTATTTTTTATTATTATTATTATTATTATTATTATTATTTGCCAATTTCATGATAGTCTTGTTTAACACTACGCAGCCTCCAGACTTCATACGTCTCCCTCATTATTCTGCAACTCAGGTTCACTTTATTTTTGCATTTGTCAGTTGTTCATATGTCTGTGGCTGTATGTAAGTACTGCACCTTGAATTTGTTCTGCAGGTTGTAATTGCACTGCTTAATTACATTTTGAATAAAGTCAATTTTTCTGAAGTCTATGAGCTCTTATATGACGCCACAGCAAACATGCAGCGCAAACTAAAAATACCAGTCAGACCAGTCAATTCATAATTTAGTCCATAAAATATCAGAATAGCGACTTTACACCATTGTATGTTGAATATATTCATAAATGTGAGTAGATTTAAACTTTTAAAAAGTCTTTCATCAGAAGTGCTATGACTGATTAGGAATTTGAAAATGCTAAACGTAGTCCAAACAGCAGCGTTGTAACAAACAACCCAAAAACTAACGTAGCTGGACAGAACCAACCAAGCACACTTACGCCAACATATCATTTAGATCATACAACTTTATATTAGCTAATTTATTAACCTTTTAAACTCACAAACTTGGTTTCTTACTACAAATGTTTAATAAATTCATTCTTGTGTATATTTCACTTAACCTTTAGACAGCCATCATTAAATTTGGACATCCTTATTGTCAGTGCTGTAAAGTCACTGGCATATCTCACCTGACTGTGGAGCTGTTAAAGGTCTTTTATGAGGTAAAAGATCAGAATCAAGGGTCTGATTCTCGGAAATAGTCATTTGTTGCAGATGTCTGATTGTACGGATACAGTGATTGTTTGGCAATAATGATATGACAAAATACTTAAAAGTATATTTAAAGACTTTTTTGCTACATCCATAAGACGCTTGTGTATTTGATTACATTCATTAGGACTTGGGTTAAGACTAAAATCAATGGATGATGGATCCGCCCTCAGTTTCTTCATTTTTTTTCCCCATTTAAATATTTTTGGTGAGGTTTTTCTGAATGATACGTCCGAACTCAGTGTCTGTCATACGCACGTCTGACTGCACAGAGTTGAGACATCAATCGGCCGGGAAGTATGTGAAATGAGGGGTTAGAAATAAAACTTTTAAAACATGGATTTTACTAAGAAAATATGTACGAGCCTCCCACTGGATAATTACTGCATGGGTGATTATCTTTCAGCTGGCAACAAGTTATTTAACCCCAACTGATGCAATGAGTAGCTTCTCATTTCTTACACAAGTTGTTGTGTAAGAAAGACACATCCTGTGGTCGTGGAAAAGATGTTAGTCTGTTTGAGAAGGGTCAAATCACTGGCATGCATCAAGCAGAGAAAACATCTAAGGAGATTGAAGAAAC
>JASGAT010390662.1:0-13860 GCA_030220025.1 Chelon auratus
GGACTAGTTTTACCTGGGGACCTCCGGTAATTTGTAATCATAGCGGAGGTGGTCTGTGATCTTAAACCTGTGCGAATCGGCCATGGCTGTAATTTGTAAGTAAAAATGACACTACAAATTACCTGCCCTATTTCTCGTAACACAGAGGTTCTGTGATAATACTAATCCAGTGCGAATCGGCATCTCTGTGTTGTTTGTAGTTTGGGAGCTGATTCACTTCTCTGAGGAAAAGGCTGACACATGCACACAGATCTCCACTCACACATGCACATAAACACACACACACACACACACTGCTGTGACACCTTTATAATACACAAACATACTGTATATAAAACGATCACCCCCCAGCCTATTTCCCAATGTGCACTGCTGGCTTCCCAGCACGCAGGCTGTGTGCTACTGTCGGGGTGAGAAGAAGGAAATGAGGGAGGTGGAAAGGCAATACCTGTCGAGGAGCTGAGCTGCTCCCCACACTGCTGCCTCAGGCTGCCTGTCACAAATACTCACATTAGCCATTTACCCTTGCCTCAGCACCAACCGCCACCACCGGGACTACTTGTGTGTGCGTGTATCTGTCCCTGTATCTATCATTGCATATGCACGTGTGCGCATTGAACTGGCTCTGTTGATTTACATCAGAGGAATGTCTGTGTGTGTATATACATGTTGTCTAGATATATCTGCTTGCAAGGCTCATTCACAGTTCAGTCAATGCTGTATTCTCAGGTTTGAAAGTTTTTTGTACTGTGTGGTATATTTTTGTTTGGAACAGCATTTACTGTACATTAACATTTGTTGCACCTGACAGGGTTAACTCCCTCCAAGTATGCCATCAAATTTCATATAGCTTATACTGTTTGTGCCTAGCTGTAATTCATTAAGGACTACGGGCCTAGACACATCTTGCCTATATCTGGGCCAAAAGTTGCACTTAAGCACACGCTAAGATAGCCAACTAGCACATACCCGCATAAGAGGAAATAACTCTCCATACCAGCAGGTGGCAGAAGGAAGAGTTTGGAAGCTAGGAAGAGCTAGAAACCGTCCAACAGATAAAAATTCTGGCCATTGAAATTGCTGAAATCAGGGTGAATACCATCACCATAGCTAGATTAGATCTAATGATAGCAATGTAGTATATAACATATATATATGTTATAGTCAGCTTTTGAATAAGTTGATTTGATTTTAGCTTGTTTTTTTTGTTGTTTTTTTTAACCACAAAACCACATTTTGAGTTCTGAATCATATTTACCCCTGTTTCTGATGACGTCCAACTTCTCACCACACCTGCAAAGGTGTATATGTCTTGGCTTATACGGCGTGTCATCCTGTCTTATTCTGAGCCTATATTTAACAGCTACACCTTGACTGAAGACACAGAAGAGATGACAAGTTACATTAACACCTAGTCTCTTCTCCTCTCCTGTCTTTCATTAGCACCTCCTGTGTTTGTTTTTTTTTTCCCCTGCCTGTTCTCTCCACCTCAGAGGTGTCATTCCTCCCGCACATAAAATGCAATTAGTATGCACAGGTATTCACTGCTGAGAATCTCTCACACACATGCAGGTCTATAACAAGCATCTGCTTCAAACTATCTAATTTCTGAAACCTGATGAGAGGGAGGGTGTGAAGAATGGACTACCTGTGTGTGGGTCAAGGGTGAATGTAGTCTTGTGTATTTAAAGCTGTTTTGATCTGCTGTCTCCAGTAAGAAAAAAAAAATCAGTGATAAAGAACAAATTCAGTGGGTACAATTTATTTGAGCTGTTTAGTAAAATTCAAGAAATCCCTGTGCATACGGCTATATAAAACAAGTAGAAAGAAGCAGTAAACATTAGAATAACACAGATACCACACATGTAAACATAACAGAAAACAAGGCAGGGCAAAGTACATGGGTAACAGCCCATTTGCCTACTTTTGCAGAAACACAGGTATTCATACAGCTGACATAGTGATAGTTTAATCCAGTGTTACTGAAAGTTTCTATTGTATTATTGCATGTTGTAGTATTGCATCTATAGATTATGAATCTCTGATTCAGTTGTCTTAATTCTAATCTACTTTATTAACTCTGGAAGCAATTTTCATGTCAGTTTTGCTGTGAAAAATTGTTTCCTTCTGCCTTCTTCTTTATAGCCAGTTTAAGCCCAGGAGTGACATTTCCTTTACTCCCACAAACTTCACATTAAATTTTGTGACAGGAATGTCGAGTTGCCTCTGCCTTCAAGCGTGTCATGCTTTCCCAGTATTTCACACAATGCAAATGAGACAGAGTGTGCTTCAATTAAAGCTGTGCAACTGTAGGCTGTCACACGCTTTTTGCCAAAAGAAGTCAGAATCCTTTATTTAACAATAAACAATGATATTTTGAGATGACTGCAAATGGCTTTGCAGTTTGAGCTGAAATGTGTGAAAAGAGGCGATGCACCCATTTGGTCACTCCTGATGCCCCTCTTCTCTTAGACCTTCTCCTTCCTTTAACACCCTCACCAGATTGATGAATATATATTTAAGGAGCGGAACGAGTAGCTCTGTAATGTCTTCCATATTATATGTCACTGGGCGGCACAGTGGCGTGGTGGTTAGCGGTGTTGCCTCACAGCAAGAAGGTTCCGGGTTCTGTGTGGAGTTTGCATGTTCTCCCTGTGTCTGCATGGGTTCTCTCCGGGTACTCCGGCTTCCTCCCACCGCCCAAAGACATGCTCATTAGGTTAACTGGTGAATCTAAATTGGCCGTAGGTGTGAACGGTTGTCTGTCTGTCTGTGTTAGACTGGTGATCTGTCCAGGGAGAACTCCGACTCTAGCCCGATGACAGCTGGGATAGCCCCCCGCGACCCTTTCCTAATAGGAACATTAAGCTTTAAGTATGATATCTTCAGTTTTTCAGGTGTAGTCAGAACCACATGACACTTCACCATGTATTACTAGTAGCTGCATATTTTTGTGATTTACAACACAACTCAACCTTATTTGGGTTATTTGGAATGCTGTAAATTGTCACTAGATGGCACTGTTGAAGCATATTTGGCAAGCTGGGGCTTAAAAGGCAGGATGAATGCTTGCTCTGCACAGCAACATGTGCTTCTGGGCAGCATGTTCTTCCAGCATTTATTCCTCCTCTTCTGTCTCCTTTCTCTTTATCTGTCTTATGTGTGTGTGTGTGTGTGTGTGTGTGTGTGTGTGTGTGTGTGTGTGCACGTGTGAGTGATGACTCAGAGTGAAGCATTTGACACTGTCCAAAAGAAAGATGATGAAAACCAGGGTGAAAAGCCCAGCATTCATTAGAGTCGGACCTGAGATGACAAACACTCAGACCACAGCAGTTGATGCCACACATGTTAACAGCATTGCCCAGCTGCTGGGTGGAAATGCTGAGAAATGACACTTGACAAGGGTGGAAATGTTGTGTTTTGCGCTGAATATGTGGCCTTTCAGTCACAAGATGTTCTCGCTAACCAGCAGGCTTGCCTCTGTTGCCTTAAAAACATTGGTCTGATCACTGGTTCTAATTTTCTGCAATAGATCACTGTATTGTTGTTTCAGCTCATTCTCTCACATTTATTGACTTTTTTAATGTTTTAATTGAGTGTTTCCTTTATCTCAGAGTTCACATACTGTGTTGGCATTCTTAGAAAATATTCACTCGTCCCTCCTGAACCAGCCTGTGGCTACGTTATTCTGTCAATTCCAATCCCATCAGTTTGCTTTAGTGTCTGTGTTTTAGCACCAGATGTGTTAGTTCAGGGCGTTTTATTTTTCATTTGAACCAAGACGACACTTTATATCTCAAATAAGCACAGAGCTTTTTCACAGCAGACACTCTGGCACAGGTGTAGAGCCCTTAATGGAACCGAGCCATCATTATTACACCTGTGCTTTCCCTTCGGTGTAAATGTCTGTCGTGAAATAGGATGCTCTGCTGGTTTTCATCTAATAATAGGGCAACAATTTTGAGCAGATAACTTGGAAATACAAATGGCACTGCAACAAGACTAGGGTTCCCATCCTTTGAGGTTGCATGTGGTTGCAAGTACACAAAGTACACAAAGTACAAATCCTCTTTAAGTAAGCATCCTCTTTTTGCTCTTGACTAACCTGTGAGAGAGGACTGAAAGGTCTTTGTCGCTAATGTATGATTGCAGGCAATGGCTCAGAACAGAAACGTGGTCAGGGAAGGACTTCAGGAGCTGAAAGGCAAGGAGAAAAGACCTGGAGAGTAGTATAGTAATAGATTCAAATGTTTCAATCTGACTGCCGGCCAACTAGATAGCCAGCCCTACTTGTTAGCCATAGACAGAAAGGAGGATGAAAAGAGAATAACTGAGAGGTGGAAAAATAGATCAATAAAAAGAATTAATTGAAAAACAAGTTGAGGTTTGTCAGCGGAGCAAGAGAGGTGTACAAATTGCTGTAGTGTCGGCTTCTGAATCTGCGGGTGTGACGTACTGTGAAGGAGCACATATGCACACACCGATATAAACGCCGAATTTAATTCTCATAGAAACTGAGTATAAAATACAACAGCCACTCAGACACATTCACACGCGGATAAACCACTTGTTATCAGCTAGCATAATCACAGACTTGACATCTTTTCTGCATGTTAAAGCAGCTAAGCCCTTTGTGCACGCTCACGCACAGACACACACACACGTACAGCACCCCCATCGTCTCAAGCAGCGGTAATTGCTGACGAGCAGCGCGCTCACCGGATGAGGAGATTTTGATCGGTGCACAGCAGAGAGAGAGCGTCTCGCACAAATCCTGTCGGTTCAAAGGACAAATGTGTAGGAGTGGAATACCTCTCCCATCAGAGAGCAGTTGTGATGCAATGAGACAGCTGGACAAGACTGATTATCCTGAGGAAAAATAATGTTTCCCAGATGATTGTCTTCATAGGAGAACAGATTGAATCATGTTGCAACAATCAAAGCAGGAGTCAAAGGTTTCTGAATTTTCAAGATTTCTTCTCCGTTAAGCAAATTGTGAGTCTGTTGTCGAAAATAAAGACTGTGGTGTTATGTAACTGCTTTGTGCAAAGGCCTCTTTGAAGAATATTATCAGTTTTTAACAATTTAGCATTTTTCACACTCACATTTCATATTTATGAAGGTAGAACTTCAGAGATGTATCTACTGTCACATACTAATTCTGCATATTACATACAATCTACTGAAACTGTCATTAATGCACATACTTAATTCTGTGTGCTATATATCATTTGTTAAACTATACCACTGCTCTCAATTATACATGTACTGTCCATATTCTGTAAATATCCTCTAAAGGATTTAGTTATAGTGTGTGCGTGTGTGTCTATATACAGTGTGTGTCTCTCTCTCTCTCTCTCTATATATATATATATATATACACACACACACACACACACACACATATATATATATAGGGCGTTCGCAGTCAACAAGGCGAATAATGGCCAGTGCACAGCTGACAAAACTTTGCATTCCCAGAGATGCATAGTTTTACATATTAAAGAAATAATTAGTCTTCCATACTTTTCAGTAAAATATTAAGTATTTATGGTTGACCAATACTGTTGCATATTTGGAGCACTGTATTACTTTCATCTTACTTTATGTGCTGAATAATGCACAGTAAATTTAGACTCTTTTATTTGCCAGTGAACGATATAATTTACTGAAACGGATTTCTTTCCTTTATTTGTTTTCTTTTCTCATAGTTTAAACCTATCAAACAAAATATCTAATACGTGACTTTTTTAGCCTACTTGTGTTCCAAATGAATAGAAAAGACTGATGATTCCTAGGGCTACTGTTTCTCATCACTTTACCACCCAACCTTTTGATCTACTCTCAAATGACATCACTATTTCTGCATCCTCTCTCTCTCTGCAGTGTCTTCTTTGCTATCTGTCTCTGTGACAGTCTGGGGTGGCAAAGCAGGCGATGATGAAGTGTTAATTCATTTAACCTCCCTCGGCTATGTGATGAAAACACACATTTAATGAGCAAACAGCTAAACTAACCAATTCATGCCATCAGTGTTTCTACTGTACTGTGTGCGCATGCGTATGTGTTTGTGGGGTTTCTTTTGTGGGTGTATGAAGGTGTGCGCATCACCCACAGGTGTTAGTGTGATGATTCATGCATATGTATGTGTTATATTCTCTCGACATGGGTCTGTGCATTTGGAGTGGATGTGTTAATAACCCTCTACCTCTGATGCAGGCACCCACAAAAGTCTCTGTTTGCCTGTAGGTGTTTCATTGGCAAATGATAACTAAAAACTAACTGCCATGGATTGAGATGAAAGCATTAACAACTTCAAACAGAAGTTAGAAAGCGTACTGTACTGTAATATTGTGTTTGTCTCTTTATGCTGTACTGAAGGGTGGACACCATGTTTTCTCTACAACAAATATTTTTGCTTCATTCAGCTGTCATGCTGGTGATAGCACCTGCTAAACATACTCCCTGTAGATACTTCCTGATTATACTAGATTATACTGAAGAGACCACTTGGAGTTCCCCAAGTCTAGTTCATAATTCTGAATTTCAATCAAAGCAGATATGGTATGGTATGTCTGTGTCGCTCTGTAATCAACGCTAGTTAGCGGTGGGATTTGTATGCCACTGTGTTGAGTTGGTTTTCTCACGACAGCGGCGACAGCGGTACTGAGCGCAGTATATTGGAGTTGGAGCTAATAACTGAGAGACACAATTACTTTTCACAGAAAAGAGGGAGGACGTCGGCAGCATAGATGGTGTGTAGAAGTCAGAATGAGGATGAATATCCTGTCCAAGTGCGGCCACTGAGAGACGTAGAGGAGAAGATGCATTTTGAACCAGAAGTAGTTACTGTGCTCTGCATTGACGTGACGTGTAGTTACGTTTTTGGGAAGGTCCACATCAGGTTTCGGCACAGACTGCATCACTGAGTGCTGAGCTATGTCGTAAGTGGGGAGTGTAAGTTAAACTTTTGGAGACTTTGCAAAGTAACTCTTGTTTTGTCTATAGGCAATTTGAAATGTGGTCAGATTTTTACAGATCAAATGACAGTCATGTGTTTTAAATGCGTACACCCTTGGACTAGGGGCACCTAAGCGTCAACACATTGATGTAACACTCATCTGTGATAATGTGCATCAAGACAGCGCCAGTGTGTGACTTAACATAACAGCTGGTGCAAATGTTTTCACATGCATCTTACGTCTCTGGGGTGTGTTGCTTATTACTGGGTGTTTTTTATTTTGTCTGTACTTGTGTGACAGTGCAGACAATGGTGCATTTTGAAAATCAAGGAGCCACACCTTACTTACTTACAGATAAACATAAACAAGTGAAAATCATTGTCTTAGTTTCTGTTCAAGATTTGTTGTAGTAGCAGTTTATGTTTAATGGAAAAAGAGGAATAATTAATACAGAAAAAAATAAATGTGCTGAAGACAGATTCCCACTAATTGTTTTGAATTATTGGCCTGCTTCCCGTCAATAGGGAAAATGATAAGGGATAAGCAGCTATTCCGTGTATCTATCCCATCACTAATTAATCAAGTGACACTCTGGCCTTTGTTTATAGTCAAAACTGAGAATCTTTTCAATACATTATGGGTACTTGTCTGTAATATGGCAGCACTGTAGAGAGTTTTAGCCAAGCACTGGCACTGACCAATTAAGAGTTGGGGTGAAAACAAAGTTGTACCAAATGAATTTAATACTGGCCCACATGTTCTTACTCTACTCATTTCCACTGAGATGTGACAGAAAGAAAGCTCTCAGTGATTTGGTTCTTATTCTCTGCACTCTGCCTGTATTTGTGTCTTTCTCCCTTTCTCTGTACCTCTTTCTCCCTAATTAAAAAGCCAAATCAGGAGTTAAATTGTGCAAACTGTCTGCCAGTGACATTCTCCAGCCTAATCCTCATTTTAGCCCGCTTTCCTCTCCTCTCTCTCTCTCTCTTTCTCTCTCTCTCTCTCTCTCTCTCTCTCTTTCCTCTTCTGACTCCAAGTATAAAACCACACCAAAATCTTTTCTCCCCAAACACGTAGACTTATTCAAATGTACTATTTGCATAATTCAGTATTTACATAATTGATTTTCAAGGAAGCGTTTCTCACCATGTGAGGTGGTATTGGAGACCAAAAGGTCTCATCCTGTCATGCATGCGTGCATGTGCACACACACTAACACACACACACAGTCTTAGTGAAGTGTCTCTGCCTCTGTTTTCTGTTTGCTGCTCCCACAGAGACATAGACTCTCGCACCATGTTACCAGACCGTTGAGATTGGAAGTCTAAATCAAGCATGAAGCGTTGCCAAGCTGCTGCATCTGGTGACCCCTGTGGTACACCCAGCAAACATAATTCAACTAAGCATAGATAATCACATGTATTGAGATTCATTGAACTGGTGTAGTTGTATATAAACGACATCATACATTTTACTTTGCTGATAAATTATTTGCCCCCTCTCACCTATAAATTTGATGCAGGATGTTTCTAGCTCTGGATGGCATGAGCTGAATCTGTGGCTCAACCTTAACTCCAATTTGTTGTCATAAAATAGTACAATTTATCTCAAAATGCAATGCTGTTTCAGTATGGTGCACATTTTCAGTGTGCCTGTCCTTGTGCTTGGTTGCTCAAGTGAGCCACAACATTAAAACCACTGACAGGTCAAATAAATAACATTGACCATCTTGTGCAATGTCCTTAGGCATGCACCAGGCACCCATCCCATAGCAATGACACTCCTTGATGGCAGCAGCCATCCTCAGCAGGATGCAGCCTGACACAGGCACACACACAAAAACGCCTTTGGAATAAATCTAAACCTGTACCTGATCAGTGTATAACTAGTTGTGTCAGAAATTAAAAAACAAAAAGAGCTTTAGTTCAAACCATGGTTCCATTTCTGCACAGCTGGTCAATCACAGCTGGAAAGTGGGTGTGAATGTGAAATAGTACCTTTCCAAAATTTAGAGAAATCATCAGCTATCTGGCCGTGCAACAATCAGTCCTACTAGTATGGGAGTACAGCTGGTGTAGATACCTCAGGCTTTGGAGTGAGGCAAACGGAGGGTTTGATTGTTGGCTGTTAAATTTGTAATTGTTGGTGTAAACCTTGGTGCATCCACTATCTACTTTTAAGTTGTGTCTCACTTGTAGTTTTACAGGCATTGGTTGTGTGTGGTTGTCATAGTTACCTGTAGTGTAGTGTACCCACACAGATTTTTATTTGCCATTTCTGTCTTCTGAGTGGGCACAGTAAACTTTGTAATACTTTCACACTACATGAAATGGCTTAATCTAGGTAAAATCCTGGGGAATGGGCTTTGGTCTAATAGGAATACTGTCTTGGCTGAGCTTTTGCTAGCTCAGTTGATCCAGACTCTTAATGTTAACACTGAGGTTGCTGACTGCTGGTCATCAGGGAACTCAGAGTCACAAAACAATGAGTGGATGTACCTGAAATGCCATTCTCTGCAATGGCCCATGGACTGCAGCAAACAGCCTGGGTGTGTGTTTGTCTGCATCTGTATCTGTATCACAACAATCCCCTTCACCTCTCTCCTAAAGTCTGTCATCTATGGAAATGGGACCTCCACACTCCTGTGAGCGCTCTGTCGGGGTCCACATATACACACACACACTCATACACACTCAGGCACAGATTCATTTTAGGGCCCGCCGCTGAAGAGCAGGGAGGTTAAACAGATGGCATCGGCTGTATCCGTTACACAGATTAACCAATGCACACACACAAATACACTCACACACACATGTATTCTGCAGCAACTGGCTTTGTGAGTTCACCTCATTTAACTGAATGCTGTTTTTATGAGGCATGGCAACATTAGAGCCACCTACTGCTCTAATCTATCCCTTTCTGTTCTGTGTCTAATACCAGACTGGGAGCACTCCGTAGGAGAGGCAAGACACAGTATGCTGTCCTGGAAGTCTGTCTTAAAATCCTTTAGCTGTATTGTGACATATAGCATTTCCTGTCATATATATTTTTAATGGCTACACTGAAGACTTATACCAGTCTGTAAATGATCACATAAACACAGATAATAAGCAGCTAGTCCTCAGTTCTGGCTGGCCCTACTAAGAGGTGTTGTAAAACAGGCAATAAACATACACACATACTGTGTAACATAACTGCCTTTTAAATATTATTGTGCAAGTTAAAACTTCACACTTTGAAACTACATTGTGACTGCCACTTTAAGATTTACCTAGCAATGATTTTACTGTCATCACAGTTGCGCGGTCATGTTGGACCGCAGAAATAGCTGCGGTTATATTGCATGTTCGTTTATATCTTTACTTAACATTTTATAACTTGAGTACCATCTTCTCTTTTCTTTCTTGTCTGTTTTCTTAATGAGAATCGAGGTACTTCATCACATTCAAGACAGTGAGGAATAATAAGGCACATCGTTCACCAGGGCAGGGGGTGTGGATGCCACTAATGTGGAGAGTAGAGAATACAATTTTTTTTTTTATATACTTCATTACCTTGGAAAACTAGCATGTTACTTGGTCACAGAAAACACGCTGGGAAATGTTGGATGTATTATGAGACCGTTACAAGCCAAAATTACATCCCATACGACATCAGACATCTGGCAAATTGGGTTTTATAACTCACAAGTAATCCTCAGCCTGACATGGTGCAGCTTTGATTACTCTACAACACGTTGTACTAGCCATGTTCCCCCTTGTTCCTCTTTGCAGTTCACATGTCTCCTACAGTTATCGCTTTCTCTTTGCTGCATGTTCTCCTATACCCCACGTAATTTCTGGCTGTCCCTTTCCTTTATTCATCTTACCCCACCTCCCTTCTTCACAACCATAATATACTTGTCTTTTCCGCTCTTCCTCTTTATAACCATCTCTTCCAGTCCTGTGCTTTCCCGTACCCTCTAGTGTCTCACTAACCCCGGTTCCTTCTCTCCCTCGTAGCCAGCAGATTTGGATGCCTGGGTAAGCAACACTACCATTTCCAGAGCCGGCTTTTTTAACTTAGTTTTTCACGCTCTTCCCTCCTCCGTCTCTCTCTCTCTCTCTCTCTCTCTCTCTCTCTCTCTCTTTCTCTCTCCCTCTCTCTCTCTCTCTCTCTCTCTCTCCCTCTTCTATTCAAATGTCATGTTTTCATTGTGCGTTAAAGCGAGGCTGCGAGTGTGCTGCCGCCACCATTCCACACAACAACACTTTGGGAGGTATTCAGCTAGAAAATTACACATCATCTGTGCTGCCGGCAGAGGTGATTTTACACACAAACACACACATCCCTTAAGCATCAAACAACCACTGTAGGAAGAAAAACCGCAGTGAGCACAATATAGGAATTTGCAGATGTGCTCTTCGGGGATGCTCGTGTCTGTGAAGTTAGGATAAGATTAGATTGGATTACAATACATGTAACGCCAATCAATGCGTGTCTGCACGCTTGTATCCACCATATCAGCAAAGAGTACAGGAGATTAATAAATCAGACAAGAAAGATGTTGTTCTGTCTGATCTATATCACTCTCACTAATGCACTACTTGGGTACAGTAATCAGTCATGTCTATATCATGGTATAGTGTGTGTATGTACCTGGTTTATGTTTTCATAATACATACCTTTCTCCTCCAGTGCTACATAAATTCAGCCAGATTCATTGTGTTCATGCACCATGTCGTGTTCATACTGCTGTAGCACTGCTTCACTCATTACCCATATTGCTCTGAAATAATGTGTGTTCATGAGTGCCCTTCATGAGCACTAATTGACAATCAGGCTCACATATGTCGACCTATACAGATTACATGAGTGCATGCTAGAAAGAATTCAGCCTTCCCCCGCAAACCATCTCCATAGAAGTATCTATTTATAATATGATGCAATTCTGTCGTCATATGCAATTCAAATGTTGCAGCTGTTCCTCTTTGATGTGCTGCATACTCTTCACAGCGTGACCAAATCTTTGACAAATGTGTAAAGACCAAAATCCTCAACCAACCCCTAAGGTGGTTTGTGCAGCAGTTCAGTTCAGCTCACTGCCATTTAAGTTCAAACCAGTTTGTTCATTTCAATCGGTTTTGATACAGTACATGGGATGTGTTCCGAAAATAGAACTGATCTCGGTTGACATTTCTCAGTGATTGACAATGCAAAAAACAAAAAAAAAAAAATGTATTTCTTCTGTTCCCGGAGAACATTTTTGTTGTAACATTATTCAGTTATTTATGTTGTGACTGGATTTAAAATGAGGTGGATTAGTAATGCACACTGATATTGAGCACCAAACTCCTGGCACAGTGAAGAAGAATCACTGCACCAAAGTGTGCCTGAAAGCCAGCATACCAATGTGTTGTATAATGTATATGTACAGTCTGCTGCCTCATGCCTTCACTCACTTTCTAACTTTGGTTCATGCACATCTCCTTGTACTTTTGTTTTCCGTCTTTTGCATTTGCAGCTCTGCTAAAGTTCCTCATTACTTTTCCTCTGTCTTTATTTATGATTTATTTGAATTCATATTTGAAAAAAAAGCTGTTATTATGTAATGATATTAAAACAATATAAGGTCTCTTCATTGCAAAAGTTGCATTTGCTCTTTCAGAAAGGAAAGTGCATATCTTACTTCTAGCTGAACTGGCAGCTTGTTTTTACAGTTTAACTTTTTGATGTTTGCCTCCTCTCTTCCTATGCTTGCATGCTGCTACAACATGCCCCAAACTATGGGTCTTCCTACTGCCTATCCGCCATCTTGCTGCCTTTCAAAGCTTGGCTCAGCGTGCTTATTAAAGCCTTTCACCTCATCCTAATGCCAGCGATGCCATGCCAACCGCTGCAACAGCTGTGCGAGTCTCATGCCACCCGAGTAGTTTTGTAAGTTTCATTACATTACATGAACCCACCAGTGAATAGCTGTTGTTTTGTGTTACTTTGTAGCATAGGTGTATCTTTACATATTATACCTCTTCAACAATCATTACACATTCATGCCATTATATACCCATAGAGTAGTGCATGGATGAGGCAACAAAGGACAAATTCTGCTTTGAAAAAGATAAACATGCAATTTTGTGCTATTACCACACACTTAAAAGAAGGTATAATCATACTTATCGTGGTGTCCCAAAATGTCTGTGTTGTTGAATCTGTTGTTTTGTTTGCTGCTGAAAATATATGTCCGACGCAGCCATTTAGTTTAGTTTGCATTTTTATAGTAAAATTTGGAAAAGTGCATTTCATTAGCTTATACATTAGAATAGAGACATTTCCAGTTACTGCTATGGTAAACCTAAGGGTCATCTGAAATGTAGAATCAGCACTTTCTCCCAAATATAATACTGTGGTAACTATATAAGGTGATCATATGTATGTTCCATTGTGGAGTTATTTATACTGTAGTATGTGATTTAAAAACCTGTGCACGGTGCTTATTGTTGTGCTTTCAATTCTCTTTGATGTCATATGTGAGATGTGCATTTAGAGTTGTCTTCTGGCCTATATTTATCAGACGCCTGTCTTTTTGCCAGTGAATACAACAGGTGGCTTACCATTGGCTGGTGCCACAAGCAAATGTGTGCTGCATGCTTATTAGGAAAGAACGTACATATGGTGTTTTAGCCCATTTAGCAGCAGTTTGTCCCCTTCATATCTGAATGTAAAATATAAAAAATGTTTTTGCTTCCGTGGCCTGACTTATTTCCTTCCTACCCTAATTTTCACAATATAATAATATAGTCAATATATAAATATACGCTTTATATAAATTTTATATAAATAAACAGCTGTTCTTTATAGCCTGGCTCTTTTTTTCACTGAAGCCATATTTTTAATGATTTTGTGTTTTTTTTTTTTTTCT
>JASGAT010390663.1:0-19028 GCA_030220025.1 Chelon auratus
TTGAGCAAGCAGTTTAAAATACATTTACTTTAAAGGGATGATCTTATCTTGGCTGTTGCTGCTTTAATCATACATATTTAAAATATCTACCATCATGTTATTTACAAAATATACAGAGGATGATAAATGGCACAAGTACAATACAAACTGGACAGAAAAAAATGATCAAATACATGTTTTATTTGAAATTAAGTTGAGTGGCCCCTCGCTTGGATGAGTTGCAGCTATCTAGATCGAACGTGTGTCGCTCAGAAAACAAGTTTTGTTAAGTTTTGCCTTTTTATTTTCTTTTAAAAAAAAAACAAAAACTGGCACAAGTATCAGAATGAAAAGAGCGGCAAATTGCTTGATGTGAAGATAAAGGAGAGCCATCAGAGAGGCTTGCCACTCACCACACAGCAGCTGCAGCAGACCCAGAAGACAAGAGGCTCTCATCAGCCCTGATAGCACCAGATGAAACAGTGAGGCTCAAAGCAGCTCAGATTGGAGAACATATGTGTGTGTGTTAGCCAAGTGGCAGCGGCAGCAACATCCTCGTTTTGCATTTGTGAAACTTCACTGTTTTCCAGGAAGAAACACATGACTGATGGGGCCCTGTTATGGGAAGGAAAAGTGGCGTGTTTTTAAATTTCAGTTTTGAAAGAAAGGAGTTAAATAGCTCGACAAGAGAGATGTTAAACTCTGCAACAAAATCCATAATTCTTTGCAAGTGGTTTGATATTTTTATTTTCTGTCATACCACATTTCGCGGTGATTGTGGCTGGAGTAATAACAGTCATTATGCTCCAACATGTGGGAATTAAATGTCTGTGTGTGAACCTGTGGGGTAGCCTTGCTGCTTGTATGACATTATGGAGGTATTTAAAGCTTATTCAGTGGTCTCCTCACAAGGTGTTAGTACGGTAGCTGTCAAAGAGCCTACAATTTGAGAGCCTTCTTGCGATAAGAATGAGGTGTTTCTGGTTCGTACTGACCCTTCAGTGCTGAGTGTGACCTTTTGAAGTAGCAGATATGCTGTATTACCAGGGCTGCTTCAAAATGCAGCCATTTCCCTCTCTGAGCCTGTCTAAGCCTTTGTCAGCGTGGTAATAGAACAAGCTCTTAAATGAGATTGTAAACTGTGCCTTGACCCCCCAAGGGCACTTGAAACTAGTTGCCGTATCACGTTTATTAGCTTATTATATCGTAAAATGATTCCGCGGCTGAGAACTCATTTCAAATGGTGCGCGAGGTGAGCCGATGAGCACTCACCCACTCAACTTTTAATCTAACAGCTGCATCCCTGCTCGGTCACTCTGCTGCCCTCAAAAGCATAATAGAAACTAACTGTTAATCAAGAGGCCGCTGGAGGAGGAATTAAATGCACGCAGCGGTAGGTTTTTGAATAAGAACCAACGGGAGAAAAGAAAAGCGGGCACTAATTAAAAATACATTAACTGGTTATCATGAGTTGACATATTTTGCTTGATCTTTTTTCCTAATCAGCAGTAATGAACGAAGTGTTCTCCATCCACTGGGTATTACATGCTACGTCTCAGTGAGCAGTAAAATTAGCTGAGGGCCTCGAAGCTAAGTTGAACTGATGAAGCCTTGCTAGGTTTGATTACGGTTCTTGTACTATACTTAATAGAATGCTGTCTCATCTTTAGATTCTTATTCACATTAACGATGTGATGAACCCCAAATTAGTCACTGCTGGAAATATCATCTCACTGCTGTCAGCCCCTATACAGAGAATTACTGTAGTTAGCCACAGCCGCAACTATTGTAATGAGGGCTTCGGCTAATCAGGAATGCTTATATTCAAGGCTAAAAATATTTAAGAGCCTTTATCTCAAACAACGTCCTCCTACTACTGCACTCATCCATATAAAGAGAAGTCAGGCTACAGTGTAGTCAGGTAAGATACTGATTGCATCAATAAGAAAAAAAATCAATAATTCCCCAAAACATCATTTATTTATGTGAGGTGATTTGAATAATATTTGTATTCAATAGTTTAGACCTGCTAGAAATGGTCACATGTTTGCTATTGAATGAATAAGATAAAGGTTCAGGGTTTCTCTTGTTGAGAATATTATTTAGGATAATATCAGTATTATTTAATGAAATACAGCAAACAATAACGGATTCGTCCTCCATCGCAATGACACTGGTCGTAGTTTGTAAATGTATTTGTAGGTAAAAACTAAAAGTGTTAACTGGACGAGAGTGTTTTCCGCAAAATTATTTGAAAAAGGAAAATATGTGACTGAAAGCCTCCTGCCCTGCGACGGACTGGCGACCTGTCCAGGGTGTACCCCTGCCTCTCGCCCGATGACAGCTGGGATAGGCTCCAGCAGACCCCCGTGACCCTTGACAGGACTAAACGGGTATAGAAGATGAATGAATGAATGAATGAATGAAAGCCTCCTAAAAATTTAAATCACTTATAAACATATATCACAGTCATTTCAAGACCAGCTGTGCAGACTTCATCCTCAGACAAAGAGTTTAAATGTGTTTTTGGTTTATGTATTTAGGCTGATGTTTATCGTGTTGAGTGTATTTACTTAGTGTGTCAGAAAATAATGATGAAAAATGTTGAAGCCCATGGTTCTACTGAATGATTATTTCATTTAAAGGGCCAGTTTGTATGATTTAATGACATCTAGTAGTGAGGTTGCAAACTACAACCTACTTACTCCATTTTGGAGTCTCCCTCGTGCCTCCCTTCCCAAGTGTGACCACAATTTTATGTAAATGTCTTGAGCATTTTGTTTTGTCTGTTCTGGGGCTGCTGTTGAAACATAGTGCTGCAACATGGTGAGCTCTGTAGAAGAGAAACAACTACCTCTGTAGCTGAGAAGAACTATGCAAACAAAAGAAAAAGTATGTGCAGTTGAAGGTGATTATACACTCATAAAAACGTAATTATAAATACTGTGTTCTTGTAGTCTAGTCTTGTAGTGTAATAGTCTTAGGCCCTTCAATTACCCTGATAAGATATCATTTTATGGTGCATTTCCCAACAATTTGAATGGGAAACAGTGACAGAAGTTAATTACACAAACTTATTATAATTTACAGATTTGTGGACTACTGTTAGCCATGCTAACTCTTGTAGGTTATGTGTACAATCCTACCCATATATTTACCAGACCCTCTCCACCACACCAAGCTTGACTGTCCTGTTAGCTTCATGAAATTAGTTTTATGGAGGGACAGCGACCACTTGATTGAGTCTAGTCCCCTAACTTTGATCAGACCACTAATCTGGGTGTATTTTAGGGATCGGCAAAGTTATTTTAATTCATTTGGGACATGACTGACTGTATGTTCACTGAAAGAAAAGTCAGGAGATTAACATGGTTATGTACTGTAGAAGATGCATTGCCTTCAGATTGTATCATTACTGTTATAGAAACTATAGCAGGAATCAGGTATGGATTCAGATTGCATATGTGTCGACGTATCTTGCAAAAGTTTCTTCTCTGCAATGTGTGTAATGTACTAAACAGGTTAGATTCCCTGTGCATTAGGGCTACTTGCTATAGAAGATCAATTATGAGCATAGTAAACATTACACACTGCTTAATGTGTCTACATGTCACCGAGTTGTTGTACACAGAGGAGTGTAACCTCTCACACTTTGCTGCTGTGTCCACCACGAGGTCCGGTCGAGTGAGTCTGTGAGACACCGCGGGTGAGAGAGACTGAGAGAGGAGAGGGTCAGACAAGCTCCGACTCACGCTCCTGCTCCTTACATGCACCCAATCCACTCCTATCTAGTACCTGTCACACGCTGGCTGCAAAATGGAATTGACTATTGATTTCCCCTTTACCACAGGTCAGTTGTGCTGGCAGGCTATAGTGGGCTCACTGAGAGCCTCGCGTGGGACAACAAGGGGAGTGGAGAAGTAACACGAGAAGGAAATACACACATCACAAGACACACAAGCACATATACACATTCTTATTAACCACCACCTTCTCAGAGCTTGGCTAAAGGAGGACAATCAGCATTGCTTTGAAAGAGGTTTGCCTCATGACATTCGAAGCGCAAATTAAGGGAGGATTTGTCAGGCAGAATGAAGTAAAAAATAAAAAAAGCCCTGTGGCCCTTTTAAATAAAGTAATGTCTGTTTCCTCTTTTTTTTCCAGTGGCTTGAAGAAGTTAACTGTGCAGCATTTCACAAGAAGAAGGCAAGATAATTGACAACTGTGACAAATATTTTCTCAATTAAGTCATCAAGTGAAGAGAATCGTTTCCTACATTCACATCATTTTTACTTGATCCTGTAAACACAGATCTAGGAATGCCGCACCCCTCCACATTTTGCCCCATTTGCTCTGATGGGTCAGTTCCAGTGGCCTTAGCACTCATGCTGCTGCTGCTGAAGGACAGACATAGATGGTGGTAGGGATGTAAAAATCTAAGAAAGCGTTTCATTGGACAAAAAACTCGTACACATTTCCGAGTGCAGGATGAGTCATCTACATTTTTAAATACTCCAAAATACCATTAAGACTATCTACAAAACAATTCCTTTTGTTATTAGTGGGCCAGATTTTAGTGTGTGTGTGTGTGTGTGACATATAGTGCTTGTCATGTCGCACTTAAGCATCAGATTGTATTTAATGTAGACATAAATTAAATGTAAACATACTAACTGCCAACCCCAAAATTTCAAACATGCATTTTCATTTATGAGTGTAGACGCTTATACAAAGGTCTGCATGCTGTGTGGTGGCTGTAGCATGGCTGTAGCATGGCACAAACTGAACAGAGGATAAAAAATTGTCAAAAATAATCTACAATCCAACACACATCTGATGGCACCACCACAAACCAGTATCTGCTCTCATGATCATCTGCTACACGAGTTAACAGTTAATCATATCAAAACTTGGCCTAGCCTAATGCTGCAACACGAGCAGGCTCCACTGACTGACTGACTGACTGAGAGTTACTGTGGGAAACCAGAAACCTTTATTCAAAGGCAAACTGAAACAACAAACAGGAAACATAGATCTGCTGTTGTGGCTTATGTTTTGCGTGGTCTGCAGTTATTGATTACTTGCTGCTTCTCATTGCTAAATGTTCCCCGTGTAGCAGCTAACATAGCCATAAAACTATCTAGCAACTCATTGTATCATTTCAAAAAAACACAAAAGCGGAATTGCTTTCTATTGCAGACATGACAAAGAGCACAGACTTGCAGCCATTTTTCTAACCTGGGCTCGCACAGTTTGCAGACATAGCCTCATGCACAATGGAGGAAGTTAAAAGTGAGTGTGTGAATTCAGTAGTGCAGATAATTAAACTGTGTGCAGAAATGAAAACGTGTGAAATATAATTCAATACCTATTAAATTGTTGTTGAGACCTTCAAGAAGGTGTTGATCTAACTCTGTATTGGGGCCTTAACATCTCACAGCATCACAGCAATCAAAATGATTCACTAGGCAGGATTTCTGACCATGTGTAAAAGTTGATGTATTGTTTTAACGTAAAAACATTCAGGGAGTCACATGCATTTGTCAGTAACTTTATTAACAGGTCATGGAATCTGTGACATAAAATACAGCTGCCACTTCTATCTGCATCGAGAAACTCTACTGGGGGTCATTAAGTCATTGATCGAGGGTAAAGAGGCAAACAAGTGCAGGGTGGCTGTCTGACATCTGAAACATTTTATGTATTCACTTTCCTTTTAGGTGTTTCAACACGTAAGGTGCAACCACCAAATGCGTGGTCTCGATATAGGCATCAAACTAACTGCCTGCTGCCACTGAACGGCCCACTTTTTCTGCCCAACGTAATGTCCTTTATGATGTATGGCTACACTTGACTGCCTTCCTTCCTGCTCCCCATAAACAGTTGATTGCTTCACTTTGTTCTGTCACTCATTTCCTTATTCCCGTTCTGGATGAGCGCTCCTAACCGACTCACTCGCCAGCTCCTGATTGATTTACGGGTCAATCAGTGGATAACCTTACCTGCCTGCCATTTCATGTGCTCAAACTCTTAGGGAGCGATCAAAGCCTGGGGCTAAAATGAAGCTTTTCTTCAATTAATCTTGTGTAGAAATTGTACCGGTTCTTCGAGCTTGTGTTCTGCATTACAAAAAGAATCAATTCATGATAAATGTGTGTTACTTGCAGACCAAATTCAAGATCTAAAGCTGTATTTTAGCAACTCATTTTCTCTATTAGAATTTCCAGGCCACCACTAAGAGGCCAGGGAAGGCGATTTGGAGAAATTAGCATAGCCACTAGTAGTACTTGCAAACAACAGACTGTAAACAGATTACAGGATTTGTCAAAGGCTGACCTTCTGTTAAGCAGCACCTGTGTAAAACAGTGTGAGCCAAAGTGGCCTCTACCAGTTACAGCCAACAGATGGCACTCTGGTAACATCCAGACCCTAGTGAGTCATTTATGATAAAGAAGAAAAAGGAGAGAGGCAGAGAGGATTCTTGCCATTTATGAATTTTATGTTCAAGACAGAATGTGCAATGTGACTTATACACAGATACATTGGACATGTTTTTTTGTTTGCCCCCCACAGTGAAGCTAAAAAGGAAACTACAATGATTGAAATCTGACCCTTTACCCCCGTTCACAAAATGCTTGCCTGTTAACTTTAACAACACAATGACACCAATCTGACAAGACCGCTGAGCTATATGCCAGCACTTTTAGTTCAGACTTTTTCCTAAACTGGGCCGGATTTCATCAGACGTCTGAGAGCGGGGTTACCTTGACCAAACGGTTTGACATTGAGGCTTCTCTGCGGATACTGAGCAAGATGGCTGGGAAGTCCAATCCTCTCCCTAGTACCAAACACAAGACCTCGACCATTCGACGCTCGGGTGTTTCCTTTGTTGTGAAAATGTGGTGAACCAAGGACAGATCTGCCCAGATCCTTCTGGTAAGCGCCATGACCCCTGCTTGCCGTGCTTTGGGGCAGTCGGAGTCGACTCAGAGACATGCCACGTCTATTTGGGCCAGACTCGTCAACAACAAGGTCATGCTCATTGTAGACAAATGAGACCGGCTTGTAGCGACCTTGAGGATCCCAATTCACAAGGTCAGACTGGCTGGGGGCTTCAGCCAGTGTTGATAGGGCAACACGCTTGACTTCCTCAAAACTGGGCTGGAGGTCACCATCTGACTGTCCTCTGGGAAAGCCGAGCTCTCGGTTGGTGGTGTATTCGCTCGGATTGTAAGAAGCGTGGCTCAGCAGGAATCTGTCAGAACTCCAGGGGTGAGCTTGTTCATGCATTGTGTCGTCAAAGAGGCTTCCTCCTGGCTGATTTTGTCCGTGGGTGTCCATGTTCGGTTCAGTCAATGCCAATTCATAATCGTTCTCATAATAAGATCGGGGATGCATTCCATGGTGAGCTGGTCCGTAGAGATCAGGGGCTCCATGGACTCCAGGATAATCCAAACCCAAGGCAGCTGCACGGGCTGCGGCAGCAGAACAACACGCAGAAATATTATTAAGCTGCAGTTACTCTCTGTTTGCAGTTTCATTGTTTTGAAATGTCAAATATACCCACTAATTGGTAATTATAAGAAAGCAGTAACATCAATCAAAGCACACTACATACCTCTTGCTGTTTTAGCACAATACACACCTCCAGCTGACACAGAGCCGAGCACAATAGTGCTGCAAGACAAAAAAAAAAAAAAAAAACCACAGTAAGCCAAACAGAAAAGCTCTGAGCAGCAAGGATTGTTTTTAACCACAGAGTTTAAAATACCTGAGAAAAAACACCAGAAGCACACACATTCCTGAAGTTATGTCAGCATAAATTTCACAACAGTACAATTACTGAAACACTTGTCACTCTTGCCTTTTTTTCAGAGGCCACTCGGACTGCTTTAAAACCTCAGCCTGGCTTGATTTACTAATTACAGACAGCTGGTTGTCATAGAGACCAGAACTCCGCCACAGAATCCAGTCAGCCACTGGCAAATTGCTTCATTATAGGAAATTAGTTAAAATGCTTGCCAGCAGCAGAATTCGACATCACAAGACATTGCGATATTTTGTTCATTTCGGAGGAGTGAAACACGCATTTAAAGATGGCAGCATGAGTCACGCAAACAACATGGTTCACTGCAATTTTGTACAGACTTGTATTTCTGTAATCCTTTATTTACACACTGCAGCAGAAGTTTGCATAAGCTTGGCTAAAAGAAAATCTGCGGTGTGTAATTTGAACGTTTGCAATCCTAGTACAACTGTAACACCACATCAGAAGTCGTCTCATTAAAACGGATTCGCTGGCCCCAAAAGAATGATAATGATGTAAAGTTTCCACATGATTACCATAACCTCCACCGATTTGGGAAGATCTCATTAAGCTTGACCACTTTCATTACGAGGTTCGAAGATTGCAACGAACACGTGGACGGATACATCCATCCATCTGTAGCAATTGTTGAGTTGTCCCAGACACGGCGCCGGGGCCGAGCCTGGAGAGATTGTTTGGAACGGCAACATGCAAAGAGAAATGTGAAACTTTGAAATGAAGCCTGGCAGGTAACAGCGTCCCCGATACAAGTGATGCAAAACATGCGCAGTTCAAGAAAACTTTCAAATAGGCAAAATTAACTCTTTCATTTAAGAGAGAAAATATCTGAGCTTGGCTTCTTGCTGCAAGGAATGTCCGAGGCCACAGTGAAGCAGCTGAGGGCGGCGGAAGCCTTTAATAATTCACCCAAATTATTTCTGTCAGGACTGACAAGCTAAACAGGGGCTTGATTTAATTCTGTAATTGCACATTCACCTTTACCCTGAACCCATAGTTTTGGTAATTAATAGCCCCGAGCTTTATTTTAAGTGTGCCATGGGAAGTAATGGAATTCAAATTGCAGGTGATGTGAAACCAAAGATGTGAACGCCCGCTCCTTGGCCAAGGAGATCAGGTTATTTTCCCAGCACAGTATCTCACAGTATCTCACAGCAATGCTAAAAAGTGACACCAACCCTCAATCAGACCTGCTGACCTAATCCTCCACTCCTGCACTTCAAAAAGCATCTGTCTGTTGTTGAAGATGGACTAGACTTGTCTTGAACTTTTGTATTTGACTTGTGGATTTCTGTGGAGTTCACAGGTCGGATAAACACCGTCTAATAAACACTGTGTCCATCAGCAAAGCGACTGCATTGGAACTGTGCAGGGCGACTAAATCAGACTCCTGTGGAAGGGGTTGAATCGCTTGACACACACCCTCGCTTGACACACTGCTATACAAGGTCACCAATAGAGGAACAGTGCTCCACCTTTCAACCTCAGGGTGACGGTTAGCACCCCTCCTCATCTCCCATCGCCTCCTCTGGGCCTCATTTGTGACGAGCGGGAGGTCTGCAGTGTCGTTTCCGCAAGATGTTGACACAGACAGAGCAGCCTCACCGGACTGCCAGGCAAACTCTGACGCAGTGCTCCAGTAATGGTTTGTTTCGACCAAAAGGTGGCACGTAATGCCCCAGCAATTAGGTTCGCGATGAAACCCGCTCGCATTTGTTTTCGACTAATTTTCCAAACTCGTGTAAATATGTATCAGAATCAATTAGGCCTAATAATATACCGTCCTTAGAGGATTCACATCAAAGCACATAAGCACACAATCCAATTAAGAGTGTTTACTGTTTAGATTGAAATGCTCAGTGTTCCGCTCTTAAACCCAATCCGCATATCAGTAAACAGTGTTTGCCAGAGTGTCTTTTCCAGTGGGTGTGTGTTGGTGTATGTGTGTGTGCTCGCATGTTCACATGTATGAATCAAGAGAGAGATAAAGAGCAAGAATACGTGCTGCCTTTTAATCTACGGGGTATGTGCATTTGCTTTGCACTTTAGCATATCTGAAGGAATCCATCCCAACTACTAAGATTGCCTTCCTTCAAGAGAATAGGTAGTTGAGCATGACAGGCATCCTCTGCGTGTAATAGACTTAAAGTGAATTTTCTTGTTGACAAAAACAGCTGAAGGCAAAGTTGTGCATTAATCCCAATGCATGTATGTCATGTCTAACACACAGGCACATATCTGAGAGGAAACATGCATTCCTAAATATATTATATAATATATATATTATTATATATAATAAATATATAAACATATTTTCTTTGTATGTGCGATATTTGTGTAGGTGGGAAGCGAGTGGTACATTAAGGCATGGACATCAATGGACTGACAGGCAAGTGTGCCATCACCTGTTTGAACCAAAAAGTTGCACTTTAACTCACTGCAAAAACTACAGCTAACGGCCGACTAACGAGGGGAAATAACTCTTCATACCAGCAGGTGGCAGTAGTCTGTATTCACCATTTTAAAGGGTACAGTGGAAGAAGTAGCTGGGAGGCTATGAAGGGCTCATACAGAGCTGGCCTCTCCTGAATCATATTGATCATTCGGTCTGTGATTCATTCATTCTAGATAATAGTGTCTTTGTGAAAATATTCATGTAGTTTTTAGTCAATTTGTTTGAAAAGGCTCCAACTGGGATCCAGCTAACTAAAGGGGGACACTGTGCATAAATGAGCCACATTAATTATCATCAACAGCCCCACCCAGATTGTCAGCTTGGTGGATCCAAGCTTTTCGTTGCATATACGGTACTCAAACTGTGAAGGAGGAAGAGCCTGAATAACTGAGACAAAGCATGCTATTGAAGCTTGTGGATATACGCTGACATGCAAGTAGCCCTGAAACACACAACAATGTCTGTGAAAATTTAGGCTGAATGTAAACCAGGTCTGCAGTGAGAGCTGTAGCCTAATAACAATGAGATCCAGGATGGTTTCCCCCATGTTTAAGTTGAATGAAAACCATTAAATCAAACCAATTATTGGATATGTAAACTAGGAATAGTTTTATTCAATTCCAGCCTTAATTTCCTTCACATTTCTACTCTTTTAGTGTAGCTTCCTCATTCTTCGTTAGTCCTGTGGGCAACAGATACCAAGCTTTAGCTCTGGGACTCAGGTGCCTCCCTGCAATCAGCAGAAAAGGACCACACACACATGAAGAGGAACGGTTGCCTTAAAACTGAAGAAGTGGTGAAAATATGCACTGCGTGAGATATCCACAAAAAGTGCTAGAGATGATTGTGTGCAAGACAAAGCCGAGCATTAGTTTCCACATTACCAAATTATCAGGTCCTCCAATTCATCTCCTGTTCACACTGCATCCATTAGGGTCTTGCCTGAAACAGGTTTGCTGAGCCTGCGATTTGAGACAACAATTAATTTAGTCTTTTCTGCAGCCTGCCTTTATCGTCTTTTACCAAACTGAACACAGACTGTTGATTACAATATCTCCAGGCTTTCCAAAATTAGAAGAGAGAAAAAAAAAGCACGTGACAGCAAGATACTGTAAGGCCTAAAGTACAATTAACAATGACACCACTGGGATGGCTCCTTTAAGTTCCTCACCAATTAGGAAAAAGGGAACAGTCAGCAAATATCGCTTGTGACGTCCCAAACAAATGCCCCTTCTGGGTGGTTCCAGCATGCATGCAGTCACTTGTATTGGGGTTGCTGTCACCTGTCAGGCTTCATTTCAGTGTTGTTGATGTCTCTTTGCATGTTGCCGTCCCAAACAATCTCTCCAGGCTCAGCCAGGCGTCAGGGATTAATTAGCTATGTCTGTTTCTACGTGGGCCAAGAAGCACAAACAAACATTTCAAAAGAAAGCATGGGAAAGCTTGTTTTTGCAGTCTAAGCACTCTAAGCTATTCCCATAATGCTCAGCAGTATATTCTGAACTGTAGGAGCAAATACATGTCAAAAACACATCTCTGGTGCGTGGTTTAAATGTGATGAACTAATTATGTGAGTCAATTTATAGTTTTATAAACTCTCCACCGCCAACTTTTCTTCAGTTCAGATCTCTCATCTGTATGTTTTCCCACCACACATGGTGTATGCATTGTACATTCACACCGAAACAAGTTGCAACTGTCTGAGCCTGCATACAGCAGTGTTATTTTCACACCACTGTCATAACGATTTTGTATTTGTTGAACTTGTAAGGTCATTTTAGTTCCATTGCCTCACGTTAGCTTTATTTTCTATTCAACTGCAGGATTCTTTTTTTTTTTAAATTAATTTTCATTTTTAGTTTTATGAGCTACACTTTTATCAAAGCACTAAATGTAAAGGGATTACCCTTCGATTTATTGGTGACTACCTTGATTTGTAGTGTGGCTGCCACAGAAACAGATTAATGGTTTCATCGTGAAATGTCACTTCATTTTTGTAGTCTTGCTGATGATTGTCTCAGCAGCAGAGTGGAGTAAAATTAACTAAATCCGATTTGTTCTGGAGGAATTGCAAGATATACATCAACCCCCAGTTTTGCAACTTGTAATGCATTCATGGATTTTAGCGCAAACTTGCAACACTGGTGCTCTGTGGTGTGTAAAAAGCTTGTTCAGTCATGGTCGCCTGTAATCTATGCTCATGTTAATCTGTCTGCCTATATCTGTCTTCCTTTCCTGTTCTCGTGCCACGCACCGCAGGCGGCTGCTGCTGTCTGCAGCATTTCATCACACTGCGCAAATGAATTGAGCAGTTTGTATCTGAACACACTGTAGATTCAAATGTAAGCAATATGGAAAGGTCTGTATTGTGGATATGGCCAAGAATTAGTATTCAAACTGTTGGTGCACCAATATCCTAAGTTAAAGGTATCAGTAATGTCAGCTTTTGTATCCTTCATCATTGTGGACTCTGGTTGCTATGGTAAAAGTTAGCTTCAAAAATAGGCTAAAAATTTGAACCATCAGGCAATTCAGACATTTATGAGAGTGTAGTATACTTAAAACAATGGAAACAGTGAGAGCATCTTCAACTTCAAAAAGCACTTGCATTAAAATAAAGCCATGGTTAGCCAGTGTACCTGCAATGAATGTCTGCTTGACTTTCACAGAACTACCACAGCCCACAGGCCTTGAAGGGAAATCCTGGTCAACATTGTCCAGTGCTCTTCCCATGTTCCCTGTGTACCCACTAGCCACTTGATCCATGTGTTTTGGAGGAGATAACAGATGGTGACGGGCACTTCTCTTGCACAAAAGACATCAGTGATGAATACTGTAGTTGGTCATTGTGGTGTCACCTTTTAGCACTGAATACATCAACTGCTGACAGGGCTACTATCATACTTATGTAACTTACCATCTGGGCAAATCACTGAAACTCAGCTCAGGTTGGGATGAATCCAGAGTTTGGTTCTGCAGCAGAACTCCTGTGAGCAAGTCAGCATGAAAGTTGCTTGGATCTCGATCAGACTGGGTTGCCACACAACTGGCAAGCCAGGAGGGGCATGTATTTGCTGTCTGTGACAGCCTGTGAATCGGCTAAATGTCTGTGGGTGTGGAGCCTGTTGGTAACACCAGTCGGGGCCATTGCACATCTAGCCTGCAGTGATAGCAAAGCTGCAGGTGTAGTTGGTGGTAAAGTTCTGGAGGCTTTTACAACTGTGCCGCGCCAAATGCTACGGAAGGAGAAAGGGAGAGCAGATGGGGCGAATTGGCCTTGAAGGAAAGAGAGAAAACTGAGTGCTCTTAGGCAGTGATGGGAGATCCCAGAGACAGCACTATGCCTCAATTCCTCCATCAACTCTATCTCACTGAAAACCTGGCAAATCAGCAAAGACATTGCGGAAAGTTTTTTCTCCTTGAGAGATGCCTTTACAAAAGTGGAGTGACGGGAAGTCAAGGTCAAGCACTGCTTCCATTGTCTGCTTCCGTGGCCTGCAGACAACGAGCGTGTCTTTAATGAAAGGGTGGAAGGCGGTCTGGTGGGTAATTGGCCTCTGCTTCATTAATGAGGGGTGGACAGCTGCTATCGAGGGCGAACATTGATGCTATTGATCGAATCCCCAGAAACATGCTCCACAAATAAACCTTATACTATTCACATTCTGCTCCTCTCTTATACCCTCTGTCTTAACAGGAAGGCAGCATTCAGGTACCCCACAACTTTCTTTGATGCTGCAGGGAAAAGGTATTATTGCTAACAAGCTTCACTGATTCTCTTATTAGACAGAATTAGATGTTTTCGACTGAGGGTCTCTCTGCATGAATCATATACGATTTAGCATGTCTTCTGAGAATGCCTAACATGGTTGCCATTGTTATGAAAATAGATATTCAAATTCTCCACTTGCTATCACAGCCTCAGTGCCTGTTTTTCTCAGAGCTGCTGTGTGGCAGGAAAAGAGGGTGAGGTGATGTCGGGTGGAGAAGGGTGGAGGGACTTTTCAGCTGCACTCCATATGTTGTGTCATTTGAGGCCTTGCTGGTGTCTGTGTATGCTTGGCAGGTTTTGGCTCTCTTCCTCTTCTCATGGTGCCTGTGCACCCGTCTCTGTCAGCACCCACCTGCCCCTCTGCCTCTAGACCTGGCACAACATGCTGTTTTACCGCTTAAGACACCATGAAAGTGAAATGAGCAGAATTTCCCAATGATGTCAAAAATACACTTTTAGGGTTTCTGGTCATGTAGAAATTTTGTCACTTTGAATTTTATTTCTTAGTTCTGCTCCAGCTTTATGGGATTCATGACAGGCATTTTTAAAGAAAGTAATAGATGCAGAAGAACCAAAACAATCATTGTTTTTTTTTTCTTTTTTATCACATTGCTCTTCCCTCCAGCTACTGATAGTAGGATCAGACATTGTAGCTACATGTAGCTACATTTCTGGAGAAATGGAGAGGCATTGTAAATCTAGCTTAACTCACTTATAGTCTTCAACTGAGAAGGATATTCCTGCCTAAAAACTGAACTGAAAAAACTCAATGCTGAGCGCCAAAGAGTACACTTCCTCATATGGCCACTTGAGGTAGGCTCCAAAAGCTAGAAGCTAATTTCCACATTCATTCAACTGTCTGCAGGTGTGTTTTTATAGAACTCATCCATTCCAGTTACATAAAGGCTTTGAGTGACAAGTGGGTGCCCTCACAAGTTTCGAGATGTGTGTCTAGGCGTCAGCCACCCACCTCAACTGCAATCATGCTCCACCTTTCATTCTGAAGTATTCAGACGATGGCGATCCACCACACCGAGCTTCAAAACCACTCTTTAGTAACTCTATGGATGACGTTTGAACATCTAAATATACAGTCAGTGGCCTCAACAATAATCCTAATTAATTGATAACACTCAGAAGTTATTATATCGCATGTAGCTTTCCCAGGAAACCCAACGATTGTAATAATTTTTTACTCCTACTTATGTTTCAAATCAATGTAGGGCCACTTAAAATCCTAAATAAGGGTCATTTAAGTCATGAAATGAATCAAAAATTTGACAAAACATTAACAGTGTATTGTAAAGAATTGTGAGTCACACTCTCCTTGAAATGCTCTGTGTCATATATGACTAGTAATTAAAACAGCTGTAGTCACATCCTCCCTTATGCTGCATTAAACAGATCTGTCGACCATATGGAAGCCAACCCCCTCTACTTTTCCGAGGAAGTTCGGTCCGCCACCCTGTATGCTTCTGCACAGCAGTCAACAGTCATTTGGTTGTGCTGAATAATACAGATTTTGGGCTTTTAATTGGCCAGCATCCTTGCGGTGAAGGCAGACAGTACTGCTACTACAGCGGAAATCTGCTCCAGCAACAAGGACGGCTCCGTGGAGGCAATGCCTTATCTGTGCTGACAAGAAATGGCAATGCTGCCTTGAGACCTGCACTAAGACGTCGCTCCGATGGACAGATTAAAAACAACAATACTAAGCAAACAAACAGCACTCATCATAACAGCATAAACCAGACGTGCTATATATCTGGGGGAGATTGACAAGACAGGCAATTGGCAACGCAGCTGCAGCGTTATAGATTATATATTGGATTTTTTAGCGCCTCTGGCATGCAGCATGGCAGAGTTCAGCTCAACCCCCACTTTGGGATAATGTCGACGGGCTGGGAGACGAGAAGCTCCCCTCCAGGTGAGACAGCAAGTGCAAGGTCAGTCACAATGTGTGAGACATGGTCTGCTCAGGAAAGCTGGCCATGAGGTCATCTCAACAATGGAATATATCTAGTGCCTTGATGCCTTGGAGGCACAAATGCCTTGGTGATTGTGTGACTGTTGGGTGACATCAGGAGATAACATATACATTTTAATATAATAGTGGTTTTACTGGGCTTACCACCGTGGTTACAACACGTTACCTGTGGCTTCCTTTCATATGCAAACCTTGAAATATCGCACTGCCTTGTTTACTGAAGCGTTTAATTGACTCGGTCGAAATTACCATATACAAAGACGCTGGGAAAATGAAACGTGATCTGAGAGACAGAAAAATGACACCGTGCACGGAGTCCCTCCTTTCACTGTCGGCAGTAATGCATTTAGAGTACAGTGCAATGAAAATGCTGGAAAAAAATAATGACATTAATTAAAATCTAAATGGCTGAAACAAGGCACTCTACTACAATACTCCCACACATCATTCATTTGTAATCAGGTGTTTGTTGCGTTAAATAGATCCAGCCTTAAAAGTACAAAATCCCTTATGGAATAAAAAGCTTTTTAAATCATAAATTCTGTATCCTATCTTGCTCACCAAAACCACATGTTTGCAGAAACAAACAAAAGAAACTAAGTGGGGTGAAAAAATATATATATATATCACAGCAGACAGGGAGCAGACCTTGATTGCCGAGTGAACACTGTATGTATGATGCCTTAGAGTGGTGTCTAATCACAGCTGCCACTTTGGTAGTCCCTGTATAATAAAGCATTTCAAATTACCCCCAAATGCAAAAAGAGAGTTGCCAATTGCCTTTCAACATCCAGCACTACTGCAAACTCCACAGTTCTATTCAAGCAAAGCTAAAATTGCGCTAGGTGCTTTGAATGGGCTGAGAATGAAAAGTTATTCCTCCCTGTATTGAGCAGTCATTACAAGAGTGACTTCAGGAGCGTACTTGATGTGATGCTTACTTTTTGGGCTTTGCTTTCCTACCTCACTTCAAATATTAACTTTCTAACAAAATATAAATTTATTGAAAAGAATCAAAGTGAATGAGCGTTTGTTGTTTATTTGTAAAGTGGGTTTTCATTTTGAGTTTTAGCCATGATTCTTAAATCAATTGCCCATGCATAGGTTTGCATGAATATTAAGTAAAAGATCATATCTCCTGTTTCTATGGGAAATTTTTACATTACTGCCTCAATCATTTATTGTTACTTGATCAGTTTGGGATCTAGTGAATTTGGAGGCCAGGTCAACACCATGTGGTGTTCTTCATGTTTTTTAGTTGTTACTAAAGCGTTTTTGTGTGTGTGTCTGTGTCAGGCTGCATCCTGCTGGGGATGGCTGCTGCCATCAAGGAGCGTCATTGCTATGGGGTGGGGGTGCCTGGTCTGGTCTAGGTGGGTGGTACATGTCTAAGTAACATCCACATGAATGCCAGGTCCAAAAGTTTCCCAGCAGAACACTGGATTGTTACAAGATGTTATTTACTTCTCCTGTCAGTGGTTTTAACATTGTGGCTGATCGGAGTATTAATCCACAGTTTCACTATTCCACAAAACCCATAGCGGACTGGTGCATATTGTCTATTTTGGGAACATTCTATTCACCTCAAGGTGAGTGATTCAAGAGTACAGTCTGGTATTTCATGTATTAGTGGCACTGAAGATAGAAGAACATCTGTTACTGTAAGCCTTTTGTCAGCACTCTCCAACAAGTCCTCGTACATAAAATAATAGGACAACTGCCAGTGACAAAGTGGAATATTTTGTAATCAGTGTTTGAATACTTGAGAAACACATGTATGACCCCTTCCAAATTTGCAGACAGGTGAGGTAGTATGAAAAGCAACATTAAGAGGTGGAGGTGGGGATGTTAATGTAAACCCAATACCAGATTTTCACCCAGGAGATGGGCTCCATTTTTTGGAGATGCACCGTGTCTGACTGTTACTTTTTCCTGAAGCTGACATATTACACCAGTTTCAGTCACGATTTGGTTAAATTAAGTAAATTAAACTGCTTGGTTAAGATGCTAAAAAGATCACAATTTGGGTTAAAAAAAATCAAGCCTTAGGACAATGTGAAAACCTCCTCCTCCAATGACTACTTGAGGCTGGCTCCAAAACCATGTTATTGGTTGTAGACGTCCATGTTTCAATGTCCAACTAGAATTAAACATGTTTACCACCTGATATAAACAATGGTTATAGTCTCCTAATTCTATTTGTGACAACTACATAACACTCAAATTTAAATTGTGTTAAAATGATGTACAGCAGCCTCCTCTTTTAGAGAGTTACAGGTGGTTTAGACTTCTGCGTTGAGTTGACAGACAGCGCGGAAACCCTAGCACTGTAGCTGACGTGCTCCTCCCCAGAAATGTAACTACGTGCCGCGGCGATGCAGAGCACAAGAGCTATGATTTGTCCGCTTCAGTATTTCTGACTGCCTCTCCATGTCCGCAATTTTTGAATTGATTGCGTTGGATCAATAAAGATGGAACACATGTAGGAAAGGTTAACTGAGGACATTCGGAGAGACAAACATGTGTGTTTCGTGTTTGGCGAAAGTTTCAGTCGCCATTGTTGGAAGTGAAGCAGTAAAAGCAGGAAGTGGAAACAAAAATTAACCGACTGGCAAAAAAAGACACAGCACCGACTAGCATTTGGATTGTTACAGAGCGAGCCAGACTGACGAGCACAAGTGGCTCGCACCGGCATAGGCTACGTGCGTGAGTTACAACATCTAGGTCCCGCAGTACTCTGAAAGTACCTTTAGGAGTCAGGCAACGCCAGAATAGCGACAGCCATAGCCACCACTCTGAGCTTCCAAACCACTCTTCAGGACTTCTGTTTAGCTTGGTGTTTAAAAGGGACATGTTACAAGGCGAACTTTAACAAACTTCACCAAGCTGCTCTGACATTTTACTGGTGTTCTGCTCTCACTGTTCCGCCTGAACACAGCTAAGCAGACAGATAAACTCGTGGACAGATGACAGGTGTATTGTCTTCTTTATTTAGACGTTTACCTTCAAA
>JASGAT010390668.1:0-16696 GCA_030220025.1 Chelon auratus
TTTTCTTTTAATTTTCGTTTTTATTTAGTTCAGTTAACTAAACAGTTTTTTCAATTTTAGTTTTCGTTATTTCGTTCGTTTTCGTTAACTATGATAACCCTGACCAGAACACATGAAATTTTGTCCATATCGTTCAGCCCTATTCCAGACACGTAACAAAATATGACTGGAAATCTAAAAAAAAAACTTCCAGTAAACTTGCAATCTCTTCTCCTGCTGATTTGCGACAGCAGGACTGAAGCTCTGTAGTGTCAAAAGCCTTTTCCC
Organism: Chelon auratus; assembly: GCA_030220025.1. NCBI lineage: Eukaryota > Metazoa > Chordata > Actinopteri > Mugiliformes > Mugilidae > Chelon > Chelon auratus. The sequence continues at coordinate 268 of JASGAT010390668.1, forward strand.
CATCTGCCCACACAGAGTGAAAACGCAGCCTTTGATGGCAATTTCAGGCGCATAGATTATACTAAATGGCGAAGATTCACTAATGCACTTCTCATGAACAGATTCATCAGGCTGGAACAATCAATTCATGACACATCCGGTACGGCTAAGAGAGGTTGGTGATTTTGGCGAGTGTGAATATATTAGGAACAGAAATGCAGCACTCACAGGCCATGTCTTTGAGCTGGTCCACTGTGGGGAGGACAGGAGGATCACAGTTTTGCATGAAGAAGATGACCAGCAGCGTCAGAGCGTAGTTGTTGAGAAGGGGGCCAGCACCACTGGGATTACCTTAACGTGACAACGTCAGTGTGTTAGTGCTGATGACAGGAAGAAATTATAAGCAGAACGTGACTGCATATAAAGGATCTGTACACCATTATAAACAGATTTAAGCTTTGTTAGGTTTGTGGTAGAAGCTAGGATGAATACACTGCTGCACTGCTTTAGATTGTTATGCCATCCTGTTCCAAAGTCACTTTTTTCATTTTAAATACAATCAATCATATATCTTTCAACATCATTTGTTTCTGGGCATCAGGCAACACCGATCCAAGCGATCGCTTTCAGATCTCATCCGTGGATTACAGGCTTACATGTCGCTGATCCCATCACGCTCTGCTAATCACTCTGCACAAGTGCCTGATGAAAGCCTCACTGGCAGCGTGAAGGCTACAGTTCAAAGGGAATGAGGGAGACGTGGCCCAGGAGTGAAGGTAATTAATGCGCTCTTCAATGAAGAACACTCTTTTATTCAGTATCGGGAGACTCGGCCTCTGCACACAAAGGTGCTCCATTTGTTCTGTCTTTATTTTTACCAACGCTTCCACGACAAGGTGCTAAAAGACACAGTACGCCGATCAGGCATAACATTATGACCACCTTCCATTGTGAAGGTCTCCCTTGTGCCTCCAAAACAGTTGTGACTCATCAGAGAATGGACATGGACCTTCTGAGGGTGTCCTGTAGTGTCTGGTAACAGAACATGGGCCTATGGGTTGAAGGGAGGGGCCTCTGTGGACCATCCCACAGATACTTGATCAGTTTGGGATCTAGTGAATTCGCAGCCCAGGTCAACACCTTGTGCTGTACTTCGTGTTTTTTGAGTTGTTCCTAAAGCGTTTTTCTGTGTGTGTGTCTGTGTCAGGCTGCATCCTGCTGGGGATGGCTGCTGAACATCAAGGAGTGTCATTGCTATGGGGTGGGGGTGCCTGGTCTGGTCTAGGTGGGTTGTACATGTCTAAGTAACATCCAGATGAATGCCAGGTCCAAAAGTTTCCCAACAGAACATTGTATTTTTACAAGATGGTCAGTGTTACTCACTTCTCCTGTCAGTGGTTTTACTGTTTTAGATGATCTGTGTGCATTAGAGTGTGACTGCAAGAGTTAAGTGAAGTTCTACTGACATCTGTTGACCAAAGAATATAAAAAAAAACTGTCTCTCTTTTGTCAATACTACCTGCCAGCTGCTTCTGCTTGGCCCAGTAGCGGATGGTGTAAACCAGAGGCCTGAGCCGCTCCTCCATCCCCGAACACAACTGGAGGAAGCGGGTGTTCCTCACGGCCAGTCTAGTGAGGAATGAAGGCAGAATAGAAGAAAACCCATCAAGTAATTCTGCTTTAACATTCCTCATCATATGTGAAGACTTTTGATGGCACACAGTCATTCACTGACCTGTTGTTAACAGTGATGTCCCCCTGCAGGTTAAGCTCACGGTGGTGGAACTTGACCACCGGGAGACGAGCACTGCTGACCACGTTGACTTTGTGAACACTGGGGACACAGCGTTTCATGATCGTTGCCACGAGGTCCAGGATCTCAGCTGGAGAGGCTGTGGACAGGTCAATGTCAGACAGGATGGAGTCCTCAGAGCGGCCGTCATCTGACATGCCTTCACCTGCCTAAAGAGAGAGGGAAGTTGGTACACAGAGCTAGCGTATTTTGGCATGGAACGTTTGAATGCAAAACGTTTTAACCGAGGTAAAATACATGAAACTTTACAGCCATTAATTCCTGAATATGTAAAGATGTCAGACCTGTTCCACGGTGGATTTGGCACGGGCTTGGAACACTTTGGTGTTTTCCAGATCCAGGAACAGGTCTAAGTCGCAGGAGTGGATCCCAAAAGTGTTGACGGATGAACCGAATGCCAAAATCTGGCTGTCTGCAAGCCAAAAAAAAACACAATGTCAAAGGTGAGACAATCTTTTGCATCGTTCTCATTACGTAAGACCTGTGGCTATGTTTGTTTACCTGGAAAAAACTCTACAAAAACCTCTTGCAGGAGTTCAACCAGCAACCCTCGGGCCTTCTTTTCATTCTCTCTCAGCTGAAACCGCTCCACTACATACTGCATCTGTGCATCAACCTGAAGTGGAACAACACGTTAGCTTTGTTCACAAGACACCTTCATGGCAAACATCCGTTGTTACAGGATTGTCTATTCTTACTGACTAATTAAACATGGGGTTAGGCTTAGAGTTCGACAGTGTTCCCAAATGCACTATTCCTTACAGGTGAGCAAGACTGTAAGCATTACGGAATAATCATGTTTTGAATTAAGCTACATGATGTATGTTTAATTTGCTTCACTACTGTTAGGCCAGGTTTTATATTTGTAAGAGGATGCTTACAGACACCAGGTCACACAGCTCGGGTTTGAGACGGTCAAGGACTTTCTGGAGGTTTTGGGGATCATTCTTGTTCTTGGGAATCAACTTGAACTCCTTCTTTTCCCGAGGTTTGACTCGCAGCTTCAGGCCTTTCAACTGGTGCTCCACGCAGGACAGAGTTGCTTGTTTGCTCTCAGTGTCACCGAACTGCACGATGGCATAGACACCCTGTAAGCGCAGAGACACACATCGCTGTTATCGTTGCGTTCCATACACTCAGACATGACTTACTGTCATTGAGTTTTGACTGAATCGCTGCCACATCATTTGATAATGAGCTGTCTGACCTTATCTTTATCCATGATAACATCTCTGACTATCCCAAACTTCTGGAAGTACTCGGATATGTCGGTCTGAGATACTTCAGGCTTGATGCCACTGACGAACACACTGTGCTCCTCCTGGGTCTTCCTGGTAGCACGCACAGTGCTCAGAGTCTGGTGCTTCCGTCCTTTCACATGTTGATCCAGGCTCGGTGCTGCAAGACGTGAAAAATGTGAGCAACGCAGAGCCAGAAAAATGATAATAGATACTAAAGTTTCACTTATTAACATACATAATACATGTGCAGGCTCAAAACTGCCGTTCAGTGTTATATGTGTTGAAGAAAACTACGCCGTTTATCTAATATGTTAGTTGTGCATGTAATTAGCAAACTACTTTAATACGAGACACTGAGGTTATAGAACAGCAGCTAGTTTGGACTGTAGCATTAGGAAGTGACAGCAGCGTTGTATCTAACTGGATTTAGCTGGTTAGTTAAAGTTGTTAACAGTCTACCTAGAATAAGTTCAACACATTCACCTCAACTTCACTAGACTCGCATGTTGCTAAGTTAGCTAAGCCTACTTACTGTTCGGTAGGTGGACATTGCACAGGGTGCAGTGAAACCCTCTCGGTGTCGATTTTATGTCGCCGTCTGTTGACATGGTGGCGAAAATATATCAATAATGCAGAAATAAATCAAGAAGTTGGTCAAATTTCAGGTCGACCCTCCTCCATGCGCGTCTCAAATCTCCCTCCAGCGTCGGCTCTGCGTTGGTTTCCAGTCCGCCTCCAAAGTCTGTCCGGGTCGATCTCTTGTTCTTATCAAAAGGTTCCCGTTTGTTTTTCCCATTAACGCATCATTAGTTGGACTAAGTAACATTCGTTAAAATTATTTTATACAGTATGTTTTTATTTTTTAATATGTAATCAGATAACAGATTTTTATTTTTATTCATTAAGGATAACTTATGGGTTGACTGATAAAACTACTTTTGCAGTCAGTAGTAGAGCATTATAATCATTTTTAAAGTGGAACCTGGAGGGAGCAAACCTACTAAAGTACACAGCAGATCTGAAGGTGGTATTCTTCATGGACCATGTATACTCACATTGGCATTTTCCTTTCAAAACCATGGTCCATCTCAATCCATTAACCAGCTCACTTGTCCAGTCTCATTTTTGTATGCTGGCTATTGTATATACTCCAGCAAGTGACCCAGATACCACTAACCTTGTCAAAATCATTGCAGCAAAACTATTAATATTATGCCCACATTTAAATGCACTCTGGAGATAAAGCTAGACATCAAGACAAAATAAAATCACACCAATCTTTCCACAAGTAAAAAATTTAATCATTTTTTTCCCCCACCATAAAATTTGCAGAATCTGTGAATAACATACAACTTGTCACAAAGTAAAGGATTAAAATAAGATTTCCCTGCTGTATTGGGGTAAAAACAAAAAAAAGCAGTGCTTCATTTTCAGTCTATAAAACTTCTTAAGACAATGCCCTACAATCTAAAAAACGACAAAGTACAAACTGAGTTTAAAAGGACAGAATATAACTGAATAACAATTTATACAAAAGCATCTATTTCTTTGCTGATCTTCCCCGTCTGGTTTTTGGCTGCATTTCAGCTTCAGCATCTTTCTGAAGGACCTCCTTGCCTGTGGATGCCGTTTTGTCAGCCTTTGCTCCTCTCCTGGCTCTCTTGACAGGCTGAGCTTCAGCAACTTCATCTGAGAGATCCTCCTCTTCAGGTTTGTGAGCATCCTTTGACACAGTTTTGCTTTCAGCGCCTGCTTGGTCCCCAACTTTTGACTTCCTACCTCGGACTGCCTTGACTGGTGTTACTTTTGGAATGTCAATGACATCCAAGTCCAGCTTCCACTTAACAGATCTTTTGGACATTTTTGTGTCTTTGACAACTGCAGTGCTGTCTTCAGAGGGATTTGTCTCAGCACTGGTCACCACGGCCTCATCCGTTTTGGGCTTTGGAGCTGCCCGTCTCCCTCTTTTAGCTGGTTCAGCTGGAGCTGAAGCAGGCTCTGAAACTGGGACTGTGGATTCTGTACTGGTCTCCTCAACAGGAAGAGCTGTACCTCGACGCGCTCTCTTGGCTGGAACGGCTTGTGAAGTCTCCGTTTTCACCCCCCTGGCCTTGCTAGGTTTAGTGGTGGGAGCAACAGACTCAGCATTTTGTTTCTCTTCAGTCTCCACTTCACTTTCAGGCATTTCTGCAACTTGCTTTCCTCTCCTACCACGTTTAGGTTTGTCTGTGGAGCTGGCCTGAGTGGGGATGTCTTGGACCTCAGTGGATTCAACAGGAGTTACACTCTCAGTGTCTTGTTTTGCCTTTCGTCCTCTCCTGGGCTTCAGAGCCACAGTAGTAGCCTCTTCACTCATCACTGGTTCAGCAAGTGTTTCTACCATCTCTGGAACCATCACATCAATGGTAGGGACTTCTTCAATTGGTTCGACATGGTCTTGCTCAGGTTTTCTTGTTCTCCTTGATTTCTTAACAGGCTGCTGGGATTCTGTAGTCTCGTCATTGTCGTCCAGCTTTTCTTCTTCCTGTTTGGCATTTCTTCCTCTTCTCGCCCTAATTGGAGCCCGAGACTGCTTCTTGGTCTCCTCTACGTCTTCTGCTGCCTCATTTTGTTCTACAGGAACGGGGTTCATCTTTCTGCCTCTTCTGGGTTTTCCTGAAGTGGGCTGCTGAGGTTGAGAACTTTCCACAAGATGTTCATCACTCACTGCATCATTTTCTTCTGCTTCTGGTTGGGCTGGCTCGACAGGTGTTTGCTTAGTTTTCCTCCCTCTAAGTGGTTTAATGACAGCCTCTTCTGCTGGCGGTACAGAATCAGTTTCAGAGGAAATCTCAGTCATCGTTTGGGTTTCAACAGCCGGTGTATCAGAGGTGCTTTCTTGAGACTTTGCATTTCTGGTTCTTGTCTGTTTGACAGCTGGTGGTGCAGCAGCTTCCACTTTCTTCCCTCTTCTTCCTCTGACTGGTGCAGGGATGACAGGCTCTTCAGAGTATTCTGCAGCCTCCTGTTTTTCCTCAGCTTCTTTAGATGGCACCCGTTTAGCTCTTTGGCCTCTGACAGACTTCTTCTCAACCGTTGCCACGACTGGTGAACTCTCAGGTTCAGGAGCCTGGATAACCGTTTCCATGGCATCAGGTGACATATGTACATCAGTTTCACTTGGCAACACCTCCAGCTGGTCACTGCAGACTTCATCTGCTTTTAAAATGAAAGATAAAGATGACATGTTACTTTTACTTTATCATTTATCAGTGAAATAACTGGTCAGTAAACACAGTACATTTGCTTCAAATGGCTGAGACCAAAGACACAATTGTTATAGTATGGAGCAAACACTTTCATCATTAGCTGTGTTCTAATAGCAGGTTTTGACCCAACTGCCTGCAGTCTAAATATTTAAGTGGCTTCTAGTCAAACCATTATGGGAAGAAAAAACACACACACACCTTTTGCTACATCGGCTTGGGGAACATCTTGCTCCTCTGGTGTAGTTTGTTTGGGTGTTCTACCACGCTTGGGCTTCGACACAGGCTTCTCCTGGGGTGCTGCACTGTCATTTGCTTTTTGGTCAACATCAAGTGGAGGGATCTGGTCTTTCTCAAGTTTCACAGCCATTTCAGTTTCAGTGGCATCTTCTTGGGCCATTTCAGCTTGATCATCAGCGGCTTTTTTGACATTTCTTCCTCTTCTCAGTTTAGGAGCAACTTTGGAAGGCTGAGCATGACTTTCTTCCACGGTGATCTCCACATCCACGCTTTCAGTGGTCTTTGCATTTCTGCCTCTTGTTTGTCTAACAGCAGGGGGAGCTGTAGCTTCATTTTTCTTTCCCCTTCTTCCTCTGACTGGCACAGGGAGGACAGTATCTTGAGAGGGTTCTGGTGTCTCTTCTTTATCCTGAGCTGCTTTGCATTCCACTGCTTTTCCCCTTCTGCCTCGAACTGATTTCTTCTCAGGGGTAGGATCCACTGCAGCGGTTTCCATTTCTATAACTTTGTCAGCAACAGTCTCCGCTTCCTGTTGTACTTCAGGAGAATTGGTTTCAATGGCTTGTGATGACACATTGTTATCTTGTTCACTTGGCACCTCCAAGTGGTCATCTGTGACGACGTCACTGGTTTCTAAAATGAGAAAATGCAACAAGTTAGGGATTTAAATATTTGCAATACATTTCAGACACCATTGTTACAATGCTTTGAGTGATGTTTATGGGTTCATGGTAGGTGTCAATAACCTGAACAGTCTAGATGTCATTTATGTGCCACGATTTTTTCAGTCAGGCAATTTCAAGCAATTTTTACAAAAACGATTAAGTTGCTGACCATTTGCATGAGCATTATTCTTATTAAACTTAACCCACCTTTTTCAACATCTGCTCCAGCATCCATTTGTGATTCATCCTGCTGAACAGATCAAAAATACATTTTAGAACGTACTCTAATCTCATTTAAGGGTTTGATTAAGACAAATCTAACAAGTCAAGTCAGTGGCATCTGACAAACCAATAATACCGTATTAACAAAAAACTGACTTTGGCCTCTCAATATAATAAAAAGCTAAAAGTACAAGACAAATACTAAATCTGACTGGAGTATTTGTTTGGCAGTTGATTCAAGTGCATGCTTTATTACCTTGTTTGTCTCCAGTTGTCCTGTGGGAACAGTCAGCGGCTCCTCCATGAGTTCTTGAAGGCCTTCAAAGTCATCCACTGGAGGATTTCCCCTAAGTCTTGGTGATTTCATGAGTCTCTTGAGGCCGAAGTTCTGCTCAACAGGTACACCCTTCACTTTGGGAGTTCTCGTCATCCTTTTCACTCCAACCACATCTTCAACTGGAGCATTTTTCTCTTTGGGTGTCATTATTCTCTTAATATCTGTGAGACATACTATGGGAGAGATGTTCGTGTCTGTCGTTTTCACGTCTGTGATTTCAGACAGGTCTTCAGACTCCTGCATGGGTGCTGGCGTGACCAGGATTTCCTCAACAGCATCTGCATTCATATCACCAGCTTCTACAGCCTTGGGAGTTTTCTGAAGTTCTCGTTGAAGCTCTTCAAGGGATTCAGCCTCCTGCCTTGGAGTCTGAAACATTCTCTTCACTCCAGTCAGACACTCCTGTGGTTTAGGCTTCTGCTTGGGAGTTTTGAGAAGTTTGCCTCTGATGTCCTCTAAAGGTTCCGCCTTCTGTCTTGGGGTCTTCATGATCCTCTTCACTCCAGTGAGGCACTCTTGTTGTTCAGTTTTCTGTTTAGGAGTTTTCAAAATCTTCCCTCTCAAGTCCTCAACTGGCTCAGATTTCTGTCTTGGGGTCTTCATGATCCTCTTCACTCCAGTGAGGCACTCTTGTTGTTCAGGCTTCTGTTTAGGGGTCGTTACAGAGATGGTGGACTCTTGATCTTCATTAAGGAGGCGCTGGACTGCCTCACTATTGTATCTTCTGTCTTTGACTGTGGATGCAACACTCAGTGGAGAAACTATCATTTCACCTGTAAAACAAGTTACATTTTTTAGTTTATACCAATGACTCAACACATTTAATTTGACAGTCTTAGAGATGAAGCNCAAAAAAAAAAAAAAAAAACACATTACGCTTTTGTTTCGAAAATGGCAGCTGAAAGAAAGGTTTACCTGTCTCCTCAGGTGTGTTCAGAACTGATGGTTCAATCACAGATGTGCCCTGAGCTCCAGCTGGTGTCTTTGTGGCACTGCTCTGAGTGATTAAAGATCTCCTCTTTCTTTCATTTACAGGAGTTTTAAACATTTCAGGAATGCCTGAAAACACAATGTGAGCACATACAAAGCTCAAGTAAACAATACATAACAAGTGTTTCCATGTGTTGTGATGGAAAGGGGGTAGTTACCAGTTAAGTCCTCATCCATCTTCATGTTCTTCTTGTTGAGTGCAGTATTCAGGACAACTCTCGGTGCAGCTCCAGTTGGATGTATAACCGTTTGTTTGTGAGCTCTGCCCACAACGATGGTAACAGGTGAATCTGCATGTCCAGTGCTCACGTATCCCTTGAGTTTTCTTGCAGGTGTCTGAGTGAGTGGGAAAGATGTGGTCATTGGAGTCTTTAAAAGGGTAAGCATCTCAACAAAAGTTGCAAAACATTGTACAATGTGGTACAAAAGACATTTAAAATAAAATGCAATTCATTAAAATAAAGAGTTTAGACATAATAAAGGCAAGTCACAGCGACGAAAAATGGAATAAGAATATAATAGATAGTGAGAATCAAATTTTCTTTAACAACCAAAACACATCTAAAAATTACCATTCTGTTGTAAAGGTTCCTTGCAATTGTTACATCTCATTTTACCTGTGTTTTGGGTGCTGCCTTCTTCATGGTCTTCTGGATGACCTTTTTTTTAGCTGGAGGAGCAACAGCTTGAGCCTTAGTTTGTCCAAACTTCACTATTTCTGCCCAGGAATTCATGACTGGAAGGAAATGAGAAAACAAACAAATAATAGTCGCACATTAGTCAAATCACGGAATCTCTATAACTCTGCACAGAGACATAACTTATTCTGCTTAACACACACTCTCTCCATGGACAATATTGGCATTGCTTGGACTTGACAGACCAGTTTCAGACTGACAGACTTTTTTTGTCATTTAGATCAATTTTGGTGAAATTAAATTTCAACAAAGACAAGATAATTCACGAATAATTTGAACAACATTTCAAGTTTTAACATACCCTTCATAGAGGCCCGTGATATGCCACTTCTTCTGCACATTACTTTTACCGCACTCTTGGAAATACTCGGAGTCTTCCGCGTGGCGCTCTTCATGCTCTTCCTCCTCAGAGGTATTTTAGGTGTAACAGTGTGTGAAGGTAACTGTTCAGGGACGGCGTCAACTTCTACAGTTGGAGATGGTGTGCTAATCCGTGACACAGAGAAACGCCCTTGCACTGTGGGGGTCTGGACTCCTGATCTCAGGGGGGTTTTAGCAGGTGTTACACCAACAGAGGGAGTGCTTTCATGAGAGGCAGGACTTGACACTCCTAGGGACGACTTTCTCTTGCTCAAGGGAGTTTCTTTGCAGGCCACCGGACCTGGTGTTGAAGTCTTGGATTTTGGAGACTTCTTTGCAGGTGATGCTGCTTTGAGAGAAGAGGACTCAGATTTTGGAGACTTCTTTGCAGGTGATGCTGCTTTGGGAGATGGAGATGCAGATTTTGGTACTTTCTTTCCCGATGTTGGAGTCTTTGGAGAAGCAGTCTTGGCACTTGACTTCTTGGGCGATGGGGTTCTCTTCTTTGCAGGACTTTTCGTTTTGGGGCTCTCGTGTTCAAGCTCCTATGAAAACAAGACATATCTTAAATTATAGATACTATGACACAATGACAGCAATTATAACATTAAATGAAATCACCCAGCCTTACTGTTATCAAGCCAATGACAGACGCTCGTCTAAGGAGTGACTGCTTGCGTCTGCAGAGAGACAAGCTTCTCCGTGGAGTGGCACCCTTGCGCAATGGAGAATCCGGAGGCAGTCGTTTGTCAAATAACTCTGGACTCAGCTGGCCTCCAAAGGAAACCCGTTTCTTCTTCATCTGTTGTGTAGGCAAGTCTGTTCCAAGTTCCCCACTTTTTCGTTTCTTGGACATTTCTTTCACCAAGGAAAAAAGTGTACATTAGTATTAATCTAACAATTGTTTTTTTGTTTTTTTTAATAGTTTAATAATTACTGGAGAAAAACTAGCAGTAAAACCTTTTTCAGCTTTCCCCGAATTCCTTGGTGATGTCCTCCGACGGTGCTCCGTTTTGGGAGCACTCATTGCTTGCTCTTCTTGTTCCTTAGACATTGCAGATTTGGCTGGTGTGACTTCTGTTGACCTCTTTCTCATTGGTGACTTGGGTGATTGAGCAGAAATGTGCTCAAAAACCTCACACACAGTAAACTTCTGTGGTGTTCCACTGATTCTCTTTTGAGGTACACATGCTTCTTCTGCTCTGAGTGCCACCATCTCCGTAGAAGGGATCCGGATGGACTTCCTCTGCTTCTTCACCGACTCTGGGGTTCCACTACTTTTACCCTCAACTTCAGCAAAGACACTGGGATAACCTTTCTTAGGAGTGCCTTTGTCTTCTGTACAAGTGACAGGTTTTAAATCATTCTTCCTCACTGAACCAACTTGTGGACTACCGAACCTTGAGGAAGGTGTCTGAAGCTGACTAGAGGAAGACTTCCACGGGGTCTTGACATCCAGAGATTTTTTGATCATTTGATACAGATCGTTAAAGGGGGAGTTGGTCTTGCTTTGCAGCAAGCTATCATCATTCTTGGACTCCATCTCCAAAGTTTTCTCCAGGGATCGCTGGATGTTGTCACTGTTGGCTCCATCTTTAAGATGAGGGTCTTTTAAGAAAATAGAAAAAGGTTAGTACACTTGCCACTTCAAATTAGGTTGACATAAAAACAGAATTAGGATAGAGCCACATACATATATATTCAATGGATGCACATCTGTACAATACACAGTAAAATGTCATTCAGGTAACCATGTTAATTGTACATTAACATTAGCTTTAGTTACACAGACGTATTGTTTATTCTCAATTTTTCCATTCCTCACTGTCTGTTGGGAGCCATGTTTAGTTTTATAGAAAATACCGATTCAGAAAAACGTGTATTATTCTAACTTACCTGTGGAGATCCTCTTTTCGCCTGTTTCAACAATGGCAGCATCACACACTTGCTGATTCTGAAGAACCTAGACATAAGACACTCCTATTATACACATAAAATTCACTAATGCATTGTCAGTGTATACACATTGGAGATGAACAGGGATAAAATATAAATAATTCAATTACTTTGAGTTTTTCTGTTTTGCCCCCTACAGAAGACCTCTTCTTTGGTGTGGGTGCTGGAGGGTACTCAAACCTGAAATAGTTATAAGTAACAACATGTAAGACTGGGAACAAAGAATTAACATCAGAGCAGTAAGATCACAACCTTTTCATTCTATTAAGTATGTACACTCCTGAAATAGATTATGTCAAACTGCATAGGATTGCAAGATGCACATCATTGTTCACCCATTTAACAAATTATCATTTTACCACCATAATATTTTTTATTTTATTTTTTGTTGTCTCAAGGCTTATTTGCATGAGACTAGTTTTACCTCCTTTTTTCTTTTTAAATATTTAAAATAAATAAATTAATAAATGAAACATGATGTAATGAAACTATTGATCCTGGGGGAAATTTACAAGCTACCTGGTAGTATTTAAATTAGTTCCACCAATGTGACGAACACATTAATGTTTGACTTAATGACCTCCGACACATCAATATATGCTGCCACGCATGTCATTCATTTTACCATCCTCAGCTATTTTGTTCATCTGATGGTTTTGTGCTTACTTTTATCTGAATGGGTCTGCGACATCTCAACTTTGCACCCTAACTGCTGTGCAAATTTTTTTTAAACACAGCTTTTATAATTCATAGGTGAAAAAAGTTAGAAAAAAGTCGCAAATCAACCAAAACTTTATTATTTGTTAGTTTAAATGTCAGATTAAATTTGGTGGACCATGAAACTAGGCAAGAGCAGGACACCAAGAATTGTTTGTTATAATACTCACCTAAAAGAACGGTCAATAACAGTTATTACATCTCCATGTTTCAAACGCTCAGACTGTTTCAAAATCTCTCCATTGACACATGTTGGATTCACTGAGCTCAAATTTGTCAAAATGACCTGGGAGGGAGAAACAAACAGCAGAATATGCATCAGTCCCATGTGTCTAGATCAATATTGCCTCAGTAAATCCTATAAATTAATTAAGCAATGAACATTTGTATGGCCAACAAAAGTAGCATTGCAACTTAATGACAAGTTTGTGATCACCTCTTTATTTTCATTCAAGTCAATTCTGCAGTGCTCCTTGGAGACTTGAGGAAGCTGAATGCGAATATCGCAGTCAGGCATCCTGCAAGAACAAAAACGAACAAATATGTCAACATAGGAAGCATTTAGCAACAGGTATAATGTCACTATGTTTACATTTAACTAGTATTTCTTAAGTTTATGAAGCATGTGTTCCACGTTGCAAAACTGGGAGTCCGTTATAGAATTACAATAGGAAGTCTCATTCTCATGTAGAGTTTCAGCATGAACAGAAACACGTATACACACACACACTTGCCAGTTCATTATGAGCATACTCTACTATAACAATCCTGCACTAAATCTTAACTCCACTCAGTTTACGTTGAAACTGTGTCAGAAAGGTGTCAATTGAACTATATAATCATTTTGGAGAATGAAGTTTGTGATGATGCTGTTAAACTGGGTTGAATAAAACAGTATTACTGTCATTTGACATAGTCCACTGACAAAAACGGGGTTGTAAAAATAACAGAAACACGTGTCAGTACAAAACATCAAATTGCGAAGTACTACAAGAAACATCCTCCAAATAGAAAACCCAGCTGAATCAACAGATTTATTTTAAACAAATGCCAGAAACCTTCACGAAGACACAGTCCTGTGTACCTAATGAACTGGCAAGTTAGTGTACGTATGCTAGATGTGAGCCGACATGTGGGACCTGACGTCAGCAGGAGATGGCCCTCCTCCAAACCCAAAGTTTCTACAGCAACTCTCAGCCGCAACATGAGGCTACACATTGCCAACGTTAACATGGCATGTGCAAGTGTTTTGTCCAGTTTAAAATCTACTGCAGCTAAAAGTGAAACAATACATTTTGACGACTGAATCCAAAAATGTGAAAAACAAATCAAATCCACATTATATCCACTAAAATCATGGTCTCACCTTCCAAACAAGCATGATGCAGTGAGAGGGAATTCAGTCCCATCTCCTCCGTTCCTCTTAATCACGACTATTTTTCCATGCAAAGGCATTTTTGCTGCGTTACCTGTGAACATTGGGTAACACACAAGTGTCAAACTTCACGCAGCTGAACGGCGGCGTCACTACAGGTCAGCAAGCTTTTAATTTTTAAATAACTTAGCACTTCGATGTTAGAAAGAAGATTTTCAGGGACATGTAAAAAACTGAAAGGTGCATGTGCGAGAATATTAACACATTTTCTGTGTTTAACATGTCCTTTTCAGGCAGCTGGCTTTAACTCGCCGTCACAGTTTAGGTAGTTATATATTGTTTAGCTCAACCCATGTTTTTAACTTTAGGCAAGATTTAAGTATTTTGGGGTTTTATTTTACCAACTCAAATCCGAAGAATGATGTTTGTAAGTTAAAATACAGCTGACATACCACGTGTAACGTGGACTTGGTTGTAATATTGCCAGAGTTTAGGGAATAATTCTCGCTGGAAACTGCATTTTAAAACACTGTACGCTGTTATAGATGATACGTTTAAGGCCGAGCTAGCAACAAATAAACGTTAAAGCCTAACTTGTCGCCACTATTACACAACGGTATTTAAAAAAAAAAAAAGTCTCCTAGCACTAAGAATATTGTACTCTCACCTGAAAGTCCGTTCAAAGATGCGACGACGTCCGACAATCCATAAACATAAACCTGGATGTGACAAAGTGAATTTTTATTTTAACAGCATGTCACACTAACTTACCGACGACTACCAACTAACGTAAACTGCCTTGAAGAACCGACCCTTGTCTTCTTTCGCCTGCTCCAGAGAGGTGCTGCGGTATCACTCCGCCAAACTACACGCACACACTGTAACCCTTTTGAATACTTTGACTAACGAAGGTTTTGGGTTATAATCTGCGCATTATTTAGGCTTGCTGCGTTTTTAAAGTTCTGTTTGATTGTGCGAATTAAAATTACCGCGCGGTTACGCGAAAGGGACTATTTTGTTTACAAATGTGGCGCAACAATCTCACTTCGACGTGGAGATGGTAATTTGAAAATATTTGAAATCCCGCGCGAAGGATTTTGATTGGTTGTGGCGTCACTCTCCCAGTTAGAGGGCGGAGCATGAAAACCATCGGCGCTCGGTGCCATTGGACAGAACTATTGTCAATGGTGCTGGTAACACTCATTATTGACTTTGCTTTATATACGGATTTATAAATATACAGTATATATATGATAACACAGCATAAAATATCTTATTTTTTTATTATTCTTACTAGTCGTAAGAAACCATGTTCACACATGTTTTGACATTTAATTGCGGAAAAGAACAGCGATTAACACAATAAACAAGAGTTGAATTCAGTGGTGCACTGGTTTGATTTACTTGGTCATCTAAACAGGGCTTTATCAATGTTATTAGTCACACTTGTGCGTTTCCTGCAATAAAATGTCAAGGTATTAGCAAAGACACTGACTTGTGCTCTCAAAATATATAGTCAAACTTTTACATATAAATTAATGTTACATTCAAGCTTTACCCAAACAAGTTCACATAATGTTGATTCAGTTAATCTCTATATCACAGTATACCTAATGGTAAATAGTCTTGTATATTTAGAGCTTTTCTACATATTGGTGATCTATGAGCTTTACAGTCACAATGGCACATCACTCATTCACACAACCGTGCAGAGCACTGGGAGTAACTCAGAGTTCAGTGTCACTTCGATGTGTGGTCTATGTACCAGACGTCTACCCGCTCCATCTACTGAGCCACAGCCACCACACGTAGCAAAACAAGTACAAACAAGTGTCTGAAAAGAAGAACTAAGCCAGAATAGATGTGGGTGGAACTGTTCTCAAACATGTTCTTCCACTGAATAAAGTTGATGTTGTCAATAAAGTTGGGAGGAGAAAAAAAAATATCTAATGTTTCTGGAAAATTCAAGGCTCCACAGGGGACAGCATCACTCAAGTCAAAAGAGGTATCTTCTGATCAATGTCTTGTATGTCATGTGAACACACGCATCATTTATCACAGATTATTGTATTTGGTGTCCACATAAACAGTTAAATTTGAGTCTTTAACCAAAATATAGTGTTAAGTGTTGGGAGTACTTTTTCCCACTGCCAGAAGAGGGCGCTAAAACTTCAATACGATGTAGATCTACATACGAAAATATTAGGCTTCAAACTTTGAAGAAAGTTATTGCTTTTCCCGCCGTATATAAAGAATGACACAATGAACAACACGAACACATTTAATTATTAAATGTTGGTTTTATTTTTTAATCTTTTTTTGTTGTTTTTTTTTTGTTTTTGTTTTTTTTCTCAAAGTCGCTTGATAATCTTGACAAAATTGCAACAATTTCCATACTTCTCAAACTGACGGTGTGTCTGTTGCTATTCCAGATTAGCTGTGGAGGGAAACGTTGTGCGCTGTTCTGGACAGGTTGAGTCCTAAATGATGAAAGCAGCTTTGACCGTACAAATAAAAAGTACACATGAACGACCCAGAGAGACTCCGCACTGGCATCCTATGTTGTAACGCTGAGCGACCAGGGGTGGGTG
>JASGAT010390669.1:0-13346 GCA_030220025.1 Chelon auratus
AATGGGTTAACCTTCTCACAGTTCTTAGTTACAGGTGAGTGTGAGAGGTTCGCCAGTGTGGGGCAGAGATATTAGATGTGACTTGCCAGGTATCTCTCCGTCGACACACTGACGAGAATCAGGTCGTCTCCGATGCGGACTTTCTCTCCCTCGGATCTCTGCTTGGACGCAGGGTGAATGGTCCACCAGCAGGCCTCTCCTGTCCACACAAATACACATAAAGATATACCATTTTAAACAGTTCTTACAGCGGGCCAAATAACATTTCTGTTGTGCTGTGACACAACATTATGACAACTGCCCAATATTTTAAATTTGCCCCTGTCGCCGTCAGCTCATCCCTAACACATCAAGGCATGGTCTCCCTTAGACATCTGAAGGTGTGCTGTGGTATCTGGCGCCAAGATGTTAGCAAGTAGCGAGTTGGGGCCTCCATATATTGGGCTTGTTTGTCCGGTACATCCCACTGATGCTCAATTGGATAGAGATGTGGGGAATTTGGAAGCAAAGCCAACACCTTGAACTTGACGTTTTGTTCCTCAAACTATTCCTGAATCATTTTTGCTTTGCTGCAGGTCTTATTATCCTGCTGACAGCAGGGAATACAGTTTCCAAGAAAGGGTGCACGCGTCCTGCAACTACGCTTATGTGGGTGGTACAAGTCAAAGAAACATCCACAGGAATGGTAGGACCCAAGGTCTCCCAGGTGAACACTGCCCATAGCATCTCACTGCCTCCGCCAGCTGGCCTTCTTCCCATAGTGCATCATTGTACCATGTGTTCCCAAGGTAAGGGATGCAAACACGCCCGGCGATCCATGTGATGTAAGAAAAAAAATGTAATCAGAATAGGCCACCTTCTTCCCTGACATGCATCCATCACAATTTAGCTCAAAACCCTCCTCTGGCCCATTTTTCTTGCTTCTAACGCATCAACTCTGAGGACAAAATGTTCATGTTGCTGCTTAATACATCCACCCACTGAAGAAGTGCAACAATAACCACATAACCAGTGTTATTTCCTTCACCGGTCATAATGTTATGGCTGATTTCCACTTGATAAATGGCTATAAGCACATCTGCAGTCCAAATGCCAGATGTAGCGCTACTATACAAACAGCACACGTAGAGTTCTAGCACTTCTCTCATGAGTACTGATTCAATTTCAGGCTTAAGTCAACCAAGTCATTCAGGAAGACTGAACTCAATTGAAGGCAGTGAACTCTGTAAAGTTCCCGCTAGTCGTACTGTACCTATTGAATCTTCTTGGAGTCCGACATCAAATGACAGCTTGTCTGTTAGAGACCTTGATGTCTTCAAACAGGTCAAGTACTGGTGAGTGAAAGATGAATTGTTATTAGAGCCAAGGAAACACTAAAACCAGCTGTGAGTGGAAATCAGATCTTTAAATAAGCTATAAAAAATAACATTAAGGGTAAACAATTAGATTATAGATTAATAAATTAATCGATTAGTTGATTAACTGTAGTTAAAACAATTTGAGGACTTAGTCTCTACACATTAGTCTACAAATTTACAGTTTAACTAGATAAAAGAAAGTCATCTGAATGATTTATTTGGATATGATTAATTTTCTTTCAGCCACTCAGCTCCACATTAGATAATGTAGACGATAACAGCAGTGTATTGTTGGTACTCACCATGCCACTGAAGGAGTGGCGTAGGAGGATGGCATGACCGTAGAGCAGGGTCCGGTGTCCACCCCCCTGACCCGCCTGCCAGCACATAAACAAGTAACAGATTATTAACACATCCTAGCATCCTTGACCTCTGGAATCACGTCAGGCTTGACATATCACATTTATAGTCCAAGTTAGTATCTTATACAACACCTTCGTGTCGGATATTAAATCCGAGTTTCCTTTGCTTTGGGTGAGTAAAGCATATGGGACTCAAAGGATAAAGTATCTCTGTCTTTGGACGTCCAATTCAAGTGCAAACAGACAAATTATGGGGAGGGGAAGGTCACAAAACTTCATTCTTGGTCAAACAAACATATGGACAGTATCACACTCCGTAGACAGTTTGTTCATTCTTGTGACAAACAAGAACAACTCACAATAGCAAAATGCTTGAGGAAATGTGTACAAAAAAAGATTCTTTTTTTTTTTTTCCATCGTCATCATCATCATGGCGAAAAAAGAAATCCCTACTTACCTTTTTAATTAACCTCTAGCAGCAGAATGAAAAAGAGAAGATGCCATAAGAAGGGGAATCTAAAGCACCTATGCATTTCAAATTTGGTTTGGGTATTGTAAGTTGGATAAACACTACAAATCTGCAGTTATTTTTACTTTAATCTAACTGGAACTAATTCTTCCTTGTGGTTTCCATGAAAAGATTAGAATATATTTATATAAATTTAGTTTTTATTTAGTTTAAAGTTTGTATTAACGATAATAGCAAATATTTAGCACAATAATTATGAAATTGATAATTTGTTAGTTGGTTCGTTTTCAATTTTACTATAAGCAGACACTCTATTCTTGCCTGCAGTTAATATAGATTATCCAGTCTATCCTGTTTCACTGTGGTAAATAATATGTATGCTTTAACACAAACAACCAGAGCACTCAGCCACACCCTGTAGTGTTTATCCAACATGCAATACATACAGGCTATCCTATTTCCTGTCCGGTTGTCAGCATTAATTTGCGTGTTTGCTGGCGGGGGTCACATTTAAACTGGCCTAAAGGGAACTCCCAACTGTCCCCTGAATACGACCCTGAGCTAATTCTCCCTTGGCTTCGAGGTCTCTCCCAGATGGCTTGTATAAGGCAGACGAAAAAGGAAACGGAGGGTTCGATCAAAAGAAAAATGGGAAGAGTATCCAGCAACAGCTGGGAGTGAGGGAGGGGGTACAGAGGGAAGCGAGAGAGCCAGCCTGTATTTCAGGCCTGTTGTCGTGCTGACACATCACTGCCAGGAACTGTGACCTTTGGGTTGGTGCCCCTCCCGCTGAAAGCAGTGCAGCTCCTGAACAGCTTGGTGCTCGAACGTTTTTTTTCGTGTTTGTCTTCTGATTTAAAACTAACAATGCATTTATTCCACTATCAAGTACTGTGTTTGTATTTAAAGCCAGGCTTAACTCATTTCAAAAAATCAATATAACTGAACCACACTGTTGCACTGGGTGACATATTCAAACGCTACAAAGGGCCCTAAAGTTTATTCAGAAACAGCTACGCAGACTACAAACCACAATATTAATTTTCACATCTCAGGGAAGTAGTTTCTGGAAAGGGAAAGAAGGACCATTTGACTAATCTCTAATATTACACTTAATTCTTAAATTCTGGTAATTTTGATTGGCTCACTCTTAATCGTTAGCTAGACCCCAAAATCATCAATGTGTGAGACTTTTTGCACTTTATTCTAAGATAATACTTGAACATACATTTAAATTTTATCCTCGATAATAATGAGGTCAGTTACCCACCGGAAGAATATCTTATTGAGCGGAAGCCAACGTTTCTGTTTATGACCGTTACCTATAACGTTCATAAAAGAAGGATATTTTGTCTTATACAGACTAAACATATTACTTTAAAATCCTACGACTGAAGTTCGGACCTGTTCACTTCACTTATCAAGTCAAATGCCTCTCACTAACTAGGAGAGCTGCGGTACAAAGAGAAGAAGAACGCCATCTTGGAATTATTTAGTCGGAATTTACCTGCAACTTCATTCAGTTCCAGATTTAATTCCTTCTACTTCCGTCTGATGTCTCGACTGTCACCGTGAGCTTCACCTGCACCTTGACAGGTTAGTATTTTAAATATTAGACCGAGTTTGAAGCACTTATATAACCCGAAATACGAGAAACGGTTACCGTTGGTTGTCTGGCAGCTGTCTGTCAACATGGTTACTATAGCAACATGGCTAACATCCGAAGCTAACAATAACGTCTCAGTGATTTCCTAACAATTTTATGGCTTTATGTATTTGCTTTCAACTTGGGAGTTGCAAGCGTATTTCCGTTATCAAAAAGTTTGAGTATCTAGTATATTCTCTATAATCCTGCTTTGTTTAAATTTTAGTATTTCTCTTCTACTACTTTTTCTTCTTCTACTGCGCTGGATAAGTGGGACGCTAGCATGGGTTGCTAATGCTGGATCTTGGCTAATAGATTACAATTTTAATGGAAAATACTACTCATTACTTAAAAAAAAAACATATAAGGACTTGTAGGTTAAGTTATGGTTATTTAAGACGAATGCAAATATTTAATTAGCAAAAGCTACCTGTTGTGGAAACTTGTATATACCCCCAAAACAGAGTGTTTGGTGGTACCTATTGTTAATCACTTAAACCAGTCTCTTTTACAATTTTTATGTCTGCTTGTCTTCGTGGGTCTCTGCTTTCTCCTTGCCAGAGCTTGGCAGAGATATTCCACCAAACCATGACTAAGTAATTTGCTTAAATGTTCACATAATTTCAATAGCTTATCTTGCATGGAATGGCCTCAGGATAGGAAATAGCACACCAATCAATTTTCCGAGGCCGTAGAGAAACGATTCATGCCAGACTCATTTGCTGAGTACCATCTGATTTATTGATTATCATGTACATATTCGATGCCCCGTCCTTCAAATCATCCGGATAATGAGACATGGATTGTGCTCCACTTGCTTTACATTTACTTCACAACGTTACATTGAATAATGAAATGCCTTGTGACGTGTACAATTTGACAGTCATAGGCAGTTAAAACACATCGCAGTCAATCCAATAAAGTAATCCTAAAAATGAAAACAGTCCAGTGCCAGAACAAATAAATAATCCTTGAACAGTTGTGCACATAAACGCTGAAATCAAATCTGATTTCAGGACATTTCCTCTTGTCAACACCCTTAAGATGAAGTAATGTTAGAGAGACCAAACCCAGAGAAAACAGAGCAGCACACCCAAACCACAAAGTGAGTTTTCTGCCAACGTGTGGGTTTTTGGTTTTCTTCCATTTTGGTTTACTGAACTGTGAAAGCTCGTTACTACAATTGGTAAGCAACTGACTACACGTGTATGTTTTTTGTTCTAGAGCACAAACATTTTTAAGCTCATTACGAGGCAAAAAAGGAGAGAATGAATGCTTTTAAGCATATGGGAAGCAGACACGATCACTTTAAAGTGGTTACACACTTGCATACAAAGTAGTCTTCAAAGAGGACAGGCAAAACATTTGACTCATGTGTGCAAGGGTGACAACACCAGTGGATGACTATTTCAAGATTGCCATAAGTTAAAGTTCAGAGACATCTGTGACAAGTTAATTGTCTCTTGACTGACTGAGGGAAAGGGAAAATGTTGAGCAATGGCGAGGTGAAAGCTTAATTTACGATCCTGAGGGAGTCCATAGAGATATAAATGTCTTTTTAATATTCATTTTTGCACAGTGTGTGGTGAGGTGGAAAATTTCAAATGTATTGCCATTAGCCTAATGTCTCCCCACAATGCAGTACCCGTCATGTACTTCTGAACTAAAAGGCTATGAATGCAGCCTTTATGACAATCGAGCAATAGGCATTGCTTTGAGTGAAAGTGCCGGAAGTCCAACCCTTTCGTTTGGCAGTCTGTCATGCACACTGACAACATGATGGATGAACAAACTGATGAACCTACCCATTTTTCATGGTCAGCACTCTAGTAACACACAAATACAAATGAAAAGAATGGGTTATTTGGATGTATGTTGGTCAATTACACAAATCTGAGAGCAACAATGGGGAAAAATGGGGCTTTGTATGTGGACGGTAAGAGAAGGGTGATTTATTAGCCTTGCTAACAGAGAGTTTGTATTCTAGCCAACATCATGTTGTCTTGCCAGACGAGGCCAGCCAACAATGTTGCACCGTTGAGCACAAAACAAATCTGCTACCCAGGCTAATAACAATGCAGGCCCGATTCTCCAGCAGAGAAGACCCAAGTGGTATATAAAATTAGACACTTAAAGAACCATCTGTGCCAGAGGGCTGTGTTGCGCATGAAAGTACAGTGGTGGCCAGAGCACCCCAGCACAGCACATCTTGCCTTAGTACTGTAGGAGTTTGAACTCATTTTCACGTTGCCTACAATACAGTAATTCTGTGCAGTGCGTGGGTTTCTGTAATTGCTACAACTGTACTGCACAATGATTCATGCTACCATACCTTTGTCATCTCTATTCCTAGAATACCACTGGTCTGTCTTGAGTATTGGCAAATAGTAATAATAATTGAGTCCATCAATGCTTTCTTATTCAGCACAGACCATGTGTATCCAGTAGGAACAGTGATTTAAAAGACAGAATCACTGACAAGCAATAGATTGTATGTCCAAATTTAATACTAGTACTTATTAGAGAATTAAGCACTGTTTTCTCTTTGTTTTTCCCAAAACATATTCGCAGGAAAGGGATTAACAATTCATCCAAACATGGGTGTTTTCATCCCTTCCCGTCTCTTTTCATCCCTTCCCGTCTCTTGACCTCTCCCTTTAGGGCTGCAGCTAGAAGTGCAGAGTAATGAGATTAAACGACACATGAAATGACTCTGTTAGCGCACAGCAGCATGAGTGAAGATGCGCATCCGACAGGGGTTTACAGAACACACGTAGCCCATCGGAGTGCTTCACTGCTGTCAGTGACGCGCCTGCGGTGCTACAGAGAGCCTGCCCATTCCAGGATTACTTACCTGCTCTAATAAACATGCCAAGTGAGCTGGAGCAGAGCCAGAAGGAAGGGGGGGGGCTCAGACCGTTTAATGTAAATCGGAAGATGCTGTGGATGCAGCAGAGCACTTACGGATAATTTCTCTCGTTTCCTTGATCCCCCGATGGCCTTTTATTGTCAGAGTTATCAGATCCATTTTTGCAAATAAGGGATGTGTTATAGAAAATGAAACGAGGCACTCTCTTTAGAATTCAGGTACAGTTGTTGGTGTTAAAGTAGCTCGGGGTATTGCTGGGGGGGCCCGTCTACGTGGCCTTGGATTTGAAAAAAAAAGTAACTTTTCTTTTTTTTTAACACCACATTAACTTATAAAAGTTACTGCACTGCTAGTCAAATATTTATACATAATTACCTTTAAATGAACACCGACAAACAAATTAGACCTGTCAGTTACATTCAGTGCCAATATTAAATTGCGTTTTAATTTATACACACTGCTCTAATTTAATGCACTTAGAAGTTAATTTTACTGACCTTCCTAGAATTATCCATATAGACCTGAAAATTCAATGAAACAAACAAAACACAACTCCATCATGCATTTTGCAAAAGACTAAGAAAATATATTTTTTGTCTTTTGTGTTAGTATTTATTTTTTCGGCTGGGCTGAAATAAAAAAAAGGATTAAGTATCTATAAAACAGTCTGCATGTCCGAGTGTACACATTGATGTGTGCATCCAAATTCCAAATGGGAGAGTGGGGCATCCAGCAGTGCCAACATCCAGGCACCATCACCATCGGGTACTTTTGTCAGCATCAGATTAGACGTTACAATTAAATTATAGAATATGAAATGTATGCGATCAAGCCAAGGCATCATGGCTGACTGGACCTGATTGGGTGGTCTCAAAAAAATTCCCAGCTTCCTGCATTTAAACTGAGAAGCCTCTTTAAGCAGTGCATTTGTACTTCAAGCACTGCGACTGGCTTTCTTTTCAAGCTCATTCAATAAATATCTCTTCAACTAAATCACTTCGAGTTGAAAACAGTGTAAAAACATATTAGCCACACAGATCCTGTGCAAGATCTAACAGCAAGTCATATCTGACAAAGAAATAAGGAAAAAACTCAAGGGCATCTTGCATCAGGGCTCTAATGTTAGACTGATTCAATTATCCAAGTGTGCGTTTGATGTTTTGTTCCATGAAAGCATTTGAGTGTGTCTGAATGCAGAGACGGGGGAGCGGAGCGGTGTCAGCGTAGAGGAGGGAGGTACTCACCCCTTCGTTGTTCTGCCCAGTGTTAGCCAGCATCTCCTGCAGGGCCCGCACCGACAGGGACTGCTCCAACACAAAGTTACAAATACACATGTCTGGAGGAACATACTGCAGGGAAGAAAAGGAAAGAAAGTAAGGAGAAGAAAAACCGTGAGAAGGACAGGAGAAGAAGACATGGGGAAATAAATATTAGCAGGAGACTCAATGACAGGATATGTTGAGCAGAAACAGGCTCCTCTCCTGTGTCCGTTTTTAGATTACCTGTAGAGATTTTTTAGGGAAGCAGCTACACACAACTTTCTCTTATTGAGATGAAAATGCCAAATTTCTTATTAAAATTCTTTCCTCAAACTTTAGAGTTCAGTTTTAGAAATGTACGCTTTTATGATTCTCATTGACATTGTAAAATTGGATGTGTGCAACTTGATGGACTGCAGTGTGCAGGCAGTGACCTAGATAAAAATAAGTAAGACAAAAACTAAAACCACCGGCAACCAAGACAGCACTGACTGGTCTGTTTGGCTGATCAGTAAATTTCCCCAAGTTTCCCAGCAGAACATTGTATTGTCACAAGATGGTCAATGTTATTCGCTTCTCCTGTCAGTGGTGATAATGTTGTGGCTGATCGGTGTATACTGTTGTTGTAGAGATCTGTTACCTTTATTCACATTAAACTGAATTAACACACAATAAACACAGCACTGTGAAATAATGCTGATTTATCCGAGCACAGGCGAGCTGGTGTATTTGATGAACGTTTGATCTACATTGCTGTAGACGGCTACTAAATTAACTGCAGGCCCCGGTCTGAGACAAGAGACCAACAAAAAAAAAAATGATTAAACTGCTCGGCGAGGAATGGCACTCATAAATAATTCTGAAAACTTGCCATCCAGAGGTGTTGCTAATGAGAGGCTGGGGACTGTGGGGAGGGCCGTCAAAAGGTGCGGTACAGCCCGGAGCTGCAGTGACCAGTAATTAATTTGTCTGGGACTTGCTCCTTTAGGACGCCGGTTTGTTTGGCTTTCTGCTGAAATGAGCTCCTGGTCCGACTCTCGGCGTGAAAACCACATCGGCTCTGCTTCAATAAATTCGGTAATAACTGATGATTATAAATTATTCAGTGATGAAAGATTGTCTACGACAAGGGAGTGCTGTACGTGTCACTAGGAAAGCAAACTTTACTCTAATGCAAAGAGTTGATGCTGAACAAGAATATGCAGCATTTGAGGTTACGTATGCTTGTAAGTCACTTGCAACTCATCAAGGCATGGCTATTTATTAGCGTCTGCTTGTCATAGCATGAGAAATTAATTCAGTTTGTGATTTGCTAGATGGCACTCCTGATTAATATTCCACCGCAGGCGTAATGTCTAAACAACGACGTGTAAACAAACTAATTAGCCCCAAGTGTGTTACACCCACGCCCTCAAAATCACTTCACCTCCTTGAATGATCCATGAATATTGCAGAGTGCATAGTGTTTAGTTCATGACACAACTATCCATGTCTTCCCAACAGACAAGAGGATGAGGCATGATTTAAGGCACTGGGAGCCCGCTCTCATGTCGGTAACAAACCCGGCTGACCCTTGACCTCTGCAGTGAAGTGAGAAATGCGAGCAGAGGGGAGGGCTGCTAGGTGATAATGAGGATGGGGCTGCTACTGTAACTCTACACAAACATGCATGGGGAACCTCCGGCACCACGGGGTGTGCCTCCAGTTCAGTGTGCAATGCAGCCAACAGCCTGCACACATTCATCAATTAATTACATTTATGCTTACTTTTGTTGTTTATAGGCTAGCCGACTTAAAATCGACTTCCCTCGCCAAATAAATCTGAGACGGGGTCACTTTAATATTTACTTATGCCTTCAAGGGGACGCAACATGACATGGTGCAGCTATGCCTGTGGTGTCGCTCGACCTTCTACACTGATAACTCGCAACCTGCTGCAAACCTTACACCTCCTATGAATTATTCACCACCAATTTTCCAATTATCATACTTCTTCCAGGGCTGGCAGACATGCTGAACATTCTGGACAGTCACAGACTCTCTCTCCGTGGTCACAGTCACCTTTAGAAAGTCTTTCACGCTCTACGGGGAGCTTGATTGAGTGCAATAAGTGGTAAAAACGGGTAAAAGGAGATCAAACTGAATTATTTGACAAGCTGGAGTGTTATGTCATATTCAAACTAGTCAGAGGAGATCAAATAATGGGAAATAAAATGAATCCCCCCCGTCTCCTCACAGTTATCTACTAATACAAAATGAGTTTATGGTGATATTCTCATGAAAAGCTAAATGCTTTGTATTACAGATCATTGTATACGCCAATCAGGCATAACATTATGACCTAATATTGTGTAGGTCTCCCTTATGCCTCCAGAACAGTTGCGACTCATCAGAGAATGGACATGGTCCTTCTGAGGGTGTCCTGTGGTGTCTGGCAACAGAATGCTGGTGGGGGCCTTCGAGGCCTATGGGCCAGGTCAACACCTTGTGCTGTTCTTCATGTTTTTGAGTTGTTCCTAAACCACTTTTGTGTGTGTGCCTGTGTCAGGCTGCATCCTGCTGGGGATGGCTGCTGCCATCAAGGAGTATAATTGTTATGGGGTGGGGGTGCCTGGTCTGGTCTGGTCTGGGTGGGTGGTACATGTCTAAGTAACATCCACATGAATGCCAGGTTTCCCAGCAGAACACTGAATTGTTACAAGATGGTCAATGTTATTTACTTATACTGTCAGTGGTTTTAATGTTGTGGCTGATCGGTATATGTCTGAGAAACAATATCAACATATTTAAAACACTATCTCCTCTATAATAGGGCCCGGAGACTCTGTTTCGTTCACCTTTGTCTCTTTTCGGTACACCACCACGAGCAGCAGCAGGCAGCCAGAACTCGTTAGAGTCTGGGAAATGAGGTGCCAACACCTGAGATCAGCTAACCGATGACGGCTGCTCCCGCCGTGCCAAACCACAGCCGTCGACCCCGATACATTTTCCCACCCGAGGCGCCTGATGCACCAAGGTGAGAGGTGTGCGTGATGGTCCGCCTCGATTTCTGCAGGTGTTGCCCTCCAGCTCAACAGCAGATGACACCACAAAACATGGGCCTGAATTTTATTTAAAGCCATCCTGCTCTGTGACTCAACCAAACAAAGTGTGGTTTGATAAACGCAGCTAATATCGTCAGATTAGTGCGAATTGTATAACTGACCGACAGCAAACACTGAAGCGTCTAAAATAAGCTATTGCTGAAAGTATGGTGACTAATGGTGCGGTTATAAATATACAACAATTACAAGAGGCTCGATCTGCTTCAGTTCATCATTTGACAAGCAGTGTGTTTTGTTTTTGTCAAAAAGAAGAATCAATGAGACGTATAACAGAGTACCGACAGCCCAGTTGTGCTGCGACAACACCACTGACAGCAAGATGCGGCCTTACATCAGTCAGTCGCAATAAAAAGCTTCACACCTCCGACAGCAAAGCTACAAAAGTGGTCAAAAGCATCCCCCATAAATCAGACTCGTTATTGTTTTGTCTGGCTGAGTCCCATGATCCACCACTGGGATGCAGCAGAGCAGAAAGAAGGGCATTGAACCGACCCCATAAACACTGTCAGGTGTGTTTGATGACCAAGCTGGAAGCATCACAGCCAGGAACTGAAGCTGGATCGCTGCAGGGGTGGAGCTAGTTCTCAACCAGACGCCAATTTTAAGACGGTCTTTATTTTAATTAGCTATAGTTTGAGCCACAGAGTCTATACAGAATCTGCACTGCCTGATTCGTCCCTCTCATTTGCCAGGAGAGCTCCTTTTAATAGTTGGAAGGGAAAGAGAGGATAAACAAATGGTCTTTGATTTATTTATACTCTATCGGGAAGAGAAATGGCAAGAAATAAAACTGCAAAAACATTCAGGATACGGGATTATTTTGTGCATCTGTTAAGGTAAAATATTTTTTCATATGTGGATGGATCCCAATCTAATCGTCAGTGGATTCAATTACTGGGAGATGTAATCCATTTTTGGAGCGGCAACACAAACATAATGAGAAAACAGGGATACTTATTCAGCTCCAATTGTTTGTGTTGTGACACTTCATCAGAATTAGCATCGTCCTCCTGATTAAGGAAACCCATCTGCTGGTCTTTGGGATTAAACAATGAATGAGACAACACGTCTAGTCATGTCGGAGTAAGAAAAACTCAAGTTAATTATGTTTAAGTAATGTCTCAACTGAATATTGTGTTTTGCAGACACTTTGTTTCTGTCTTTTTGTCAAGGAACTGGTTCCCTCTAGCAAAGTGTTGGTTTGTTAGTTGGAGCTTTTGTAATTTACTCGAGGGTATGTGGAAAGCTTGTAGAGGTCAACTAATACACCACGAGACTTCGGTGAAGTTGTGTCTGAGATCGTTTGAGAGCAAATTAGGAAGTGAGAAGTTGAAATGGGATATACGTTCTTGTTGGCTCAATATAACAAACACCTCAGCTGGTTGATATTTGTTGGTTGATTTTAATAGCTGAAAGTAAAATATGGCCTAAAAAATTTAAATACATAGCTGTACATGAGGTTAAGTAGTTGAAATGTTACACATAAAGGCTCACTTAGCAAGGATTGCTGTGATTGTTGTGAAATTATTAACATTTCTATTAATATTTCAGTCTGTTGCAAAATCCAGCCTAAGAGCTTTCATGAAATGGCTGAAACTCAATGACTGAATCAGTTAATCAGCTAAACTTACAGCAAACTGGGTAAAAGATTTAGCTAAAGATTATGGATAACCATTTGAACATGTTAGCTTAAATAATGGATAAATTGTTTAAATTTTTGCGTAATATAGGAAAGAAATATATACAACGTAAAAAGAGAAAGAAAAAGTAAACTATAAAAATATTTAGCTACATGTAAGGATAGTTAACCAAATTAGCTTAACAACTTCAATGGTAAAATTGTTAGTTTGAAGAGCACAAGTTAAATAGTTGGAAAAAAAAACAAGGCTATGCATACAAATTCCTGAGAGGTGGTATCAAAGAAGAGGTGCTCAAAAGCTGCACATTGATTAATTTTAGATTGCAACACGAGTCCGCCCCATTTTGAGGAAAACTAATGAGATTCTCCATAGACTTTAATGCAAAAAAGCAGAACAAAAACCTACTCTAGATGAAATATATTCATTTTCAACTTGGTTTTCAGAAGCACTCTAATACTACTCCAGATAAAATAAATATAACATGTGTTTTATATAGCTGATATAAGCAGCCTGTTTTATCCTGTATCCTGTATCTATAGCGTCAAATTACTATCTAAAATTACATGGAAAATAGACACTTGAACCTACATTAGCATTATATTAACTCCCTAAAATGACATAAGCGATCCTTGCAAAAAAA
>JASGAT010390672.1:7992-19268 GCA_030220025.1 Chelon auratus
CCCCCCTTCTGGTAACACAAAATTATACCTGCAGATTGCCTGCCATGTGGAAGTTACTACAGTAGCATACACACAGAAAAAAAAGCATTCATTCCATCAGTATCTTGAATAAACTCGAAGGTTGATGAACCTGAAGTATAAACCAGAGTTCATAAAAATCTAAAATACAAGATAGGAATATAACATCGCACAGGACCAAAAAAAATATTTGATTTCCACAGGCAAATAGCCAGCCTTTCAAAAATACATTTAAAGATCCTGTACTATAGGAAAGTGATTTATACCCTTATCTTCTCTATACCCAAAGACATGATGAGGTCTCTAAGCCAGTGACTAAACGAAGCAGTATTTAACTTAAAAGTATGATTCTTGAGAATAGTACTTTATAGATGTGTAATCTAATATGAATAAAGAGCATCTTAATTTACGCCAATGATCAGCTGAGTCAAGGGTTTTAACTACACCCGTTATTAAAGGATGCTGAGAATATCCAGTCCTGTGCTTCATTCTGACTTTCAGTCAAAGAAACTACCATAAGCTGGTGGCTGCACAGAAATAAGCCTGTAAATGAATTGTATGTATTATTTTTTTTCCTTTTATTATTCCTAAGCTAATATTTGTTCACGTCTTTGTGTGTATATTAGCAAGTGTCTAGAGTTGCACCTTGAAATCCTTTTTATAACAAATACACTCACAGTTCCCACAAACTGCCTCACAATCTAGGAATGCGTGTCAATACAACATATTTGACCATAACCACATGAATAATAAAATAAATTGTGGATCCTGAATGAAGTTTTTGTTTTCTGTTTATAATCTTAATTTTTTTTTTCCCCGTTCTACCTTTGCAGCAGGAGCGTACTATCCAGCTCAGGCGCCGTACTCTGCATCTGTCCAGCCCACACAGGTCATGATCAGCCCCGCCCAGCCACAGCAACCAGCCCCGCCTCCTCAGCAACCACCCGCACAGCCACAAGGCCCACCAAAGAGGGAACGCAAACAGGTAGTGCGTCCCAACAAAAGAGCAGCGCTCCTCTTGTCTAAGGTCTGAATGAATAGAAAGCGTATTGTCTGCTCGGTGTGGAACTTTCCCTTTTACCTGAAAATAATAGCGTTTGTCAGTGATGGCCGGCAGCTGTAGCTCAGTGGTGGCAGGAAAGTGGCATGCCGGTCGTATTTTAATGTTGGATAAGCATTTTAACCGATATTGGTTCTGTGTCTGATAGATAAGAATACGAGACCCCAACCAGGGCGGCCGTGATATCACAGAGGAGATCATGTCAGGTGGAAGGTCCACCACCACACCGACTCCCCCACAGGTAAGGCATTACTTTCAGAAGACTAGTTTGATTTGACTGTTTTTAAACTAAATAACTCGAGATGGAGTAGTTTTATTGATTGTACTACTGACCCTAAGTAACAACACTGACTCATGCTGCTGTACCCACTGAGTGTGTGTGCAGATTAGACATTATTAAACACGGTGAAGGACAGAAAAAGCTGTATCTGGGGAAAATTTTTTGCTAGGCTGTGCTGACTTTTATTTTGTCTTCGCTGGGTTATCTGAGAATCTAGTAGGTGAAACTAAAGTGTATTCAGTTGAATGTGAAGAGATATTTGAGCAGGTCTGTGTGAAGGAAGCACGCCTTTGAAATTCTTTCCATGCCAGCCCCCAGTTTGTGTTTCACCGAGGTGATTGTGAGTTTTCACACCTTTATGCTAACAGCTCATATTAAGCTTAGAGGCTCACTGGAAAAACAATGCAAAGCACTCAAATGAGCTGCGGATGTGGCTTAATTCCAAAACTTGCCAAATTGGCAAAACAATAAAAAAAAATAACTCTACACTGATTGACACACATTGTTTTAAAATTAATTCATATCTCTTTGTTATTGCAGACCACCACACCTGATGTAAGTCCTGCACAGACCAA
The DNA here is from genome assembly GCA_030220025.1 of Chelon auratus. NCBI lineage: Eukaryota > Metazoa > Chordata > Actinopteri > Mugiliformes > Mugilidae > Chelon > Chelon auratus. The sequence goes on from JASGAT010390672.1 coordinate 9,926, forward strand.
TGGTGAAGTCGCTCCGCCTGTTGTTGCAGTGACGAGAAGAGGTGCGTACAGTTTCTCAATATCGGTTATAAAAAAAAAAAAAAGAAAGATGGTTGTAGTCGACGTTTTACGTGTATTGTGTGACGACTTTTATGTTTCACACTGTCCAGATGAAAACGCGGAGCTCCCTGCTAGTGCTGAAACCCCTCCGCCTCCTGCTACAACAAACACGGAGCCTGTTGTGGAGGCCAAACAGGAAACGGACAGCCAAACAGCCCCACCTATTGAATTAGCTGCACCACCAGTAGCGCCCGTGGCCGTTACTGAGGCGCCATCCTCATTGATAAAGGAACAGCCGTCTCCTCCTTCCCTCCCTGCAGAAGTGGCACCTACCACCGCTCCTGCTGAGGTAGTAAATAAAGCCAGTGCTATTGTTGGCGACACAGTAGACGCTCCTGTTGGACCTTCAGCATCATTAGCAGCACAAGAGGCACCTGTGAAAACGGTGGAACCACAGGCTGCTCCAGCTCCAGCTCCAGCTCCAGCTCCAGCTCCAGCTGAGAAGGCACCAGAGAAAGAAGAAACGAAAACGGAGGAAGTGAAAAAATTGGAAAAAGAAGAGCAGGTGTCCAGCGCTAAGTTGGAGCCTGAAGTTGAGGTTGCAGCAACAGTTACGCCTGTTAACATGGCAAAAGAGGAAACTGATACAAAGACAGAAACTGAAGTCTCCCAGCCTCCCCCTCCTGTACAGCAACCTGCTGCTCCACCGGCCCCAGATGCTGACCTGAGCGCTGCCCCTGAACCTGAACCCACACCGGCTGAAACAGCGGAGCCTCTTCTCTCCAACGGCCTCCCTCAGGAGTCTGAAGAACTGCCTGAGGATACGGCCTTTTCAGGCACTACACCCCACGACAAGCCCGATGCGTCTCTATCTCAGGAATCCACACCTGTGGCTAAAACAGAAACACCAGCCCAGGAGGCAGAGGTGGAGGAGCAGGAGCAGGAGAAGGAGGAAGATTGGAAAAAGAAAAGTGAGGACATCCCCCCCGCCCCTGTTATCTGCCCAGAGGAATCTATGCAAGGTACGACTGAGATGTTTCTCATTAGCATTCGACATTGCCACGTGTCATGTAAATTTTATGTGAGAGTTTAATGTTTTATTCTTCCTTTGAAGCTGCTACGTCTGTGCCAAAGAAGAGGAAGAACATGAAAGAGCTCAACAAGAAGGAGGCCATTGGGGACCTCCTGGATGCCTTCACAGAGGTGTGTATCAGCTCAGACGACGACAAGACCGAACATAACGCCGTGGCGTTTAAGAGCACAGGCAATTGTGACCATACTAACCCCTCTCTTCCTGTTTGTAGGAACCGGCTGCCAAGCCTACACCCGAACCCTCGTCCGCTCCGGTCAACCCTCCAGCTCCAGTTGAAGTTCCAGATGAGAAGTTGGCAGATGAGACCTGGGAGGAGAAAGAGGACAAGCAGAACGCAGAACCTGACAGCACTAAAACCACACCTGAGCCAACTGAGCAGAAATACCAGTACAAAGGAGGTGAGTGTTTTGATACACACACACACACACACACACACACACGTGGGTGGTCCTGGGACTGTGCTATGGCATTAGCTTTCCTAAGAACTTGTCTGTCATAAATACGTGAGGGAAATATTGAATATTCAGTCACGTGTAGATTGCTTTGGGAATAGAAACGTGTCAAAGAATTGCCAAAGACTATAGCTCAGTCAAACATCCATCCTCTCCCGTTCAACATAAATGTTTCCTGTCATTTCCCTTGTTCCAAAGTTATACTGATGTTTAATTTATGATGTACACTCAATCCTCTGCCTTGACATCCCTCAGAACAATGGAAGCCGATTGACCCTGAAGATAAGAAGCGGTACGACAGGGAGTTCCTCCTGGGCTTCCAGTTCAGTAGCGCCAGTATGCACAAACCTGAGGGCCTGCCAACTATAAGTGACGTGGTCCTGGACAAGGTACGTGATGATTAGCTTCACTGAAAGAAGCTAATTAGAACGAGTTCTTGTAAATTTATTGGTACGGAATGAAATTTAATTTTGCCTTTTTTTTTTTTTTTTTTTTTATAATAACTTAAGGTGAACAAGACTCCGCTACGGCCTGCTGACCCAGCTCGACTGATGAACGTTGGTCCAGATTTCACTCCCTCATATTTGGGGAATCTCGGAAGCAGATCTGTGGGAGGACCACGCGGCCCGGTTAGTGGATTCATCACTTTCTTGAGTCTTTTCTTATCGTAGTCTTTTTAACAATCACGTTTCAACATTGTGCTGGTTAGGGTTTATTTATACCAACTTGGTAGCTGTAACTAATGTGCACTCCTTCCCCTTCTTTCAGCCCCCAGGGCCACGCCGCTCTCAGCAGGGTCAACGGAAAGAGCCCAGGAAAATCATCAGCAGCATGTCCCTCAACGACGATGTGCAGCTCAACAAGGCTGAGAAGGCCTGGAAGCCCTCCGTGAAGAAGTCCACTCGCAGCCGTGCCGCAGAGGAAGCGGAAGAAGACGACTCCGAACAGGCCAAGACTGCGGCGCTGTTCAAGCGCCTGCGCAGCATCCTCAACAAGCTGACCCCGCAGAAATTTCAGGAGCTGATGAAACAAGTGACGGAGCTGACGATAGACACGGAGGAGAGGCTGAAGGGAGCCATTGACCTCGTCTTTGAGAAGGCCATCTCGGAGCCCAACTTCTCTGTGGCCTACGCCAACATGTGTCGCTGCCTTATGGGGGTAAGACGTGTGCTCGTTTTTTTTGTTTGTTTTTTGAAATCATTGCTCTGATGATGACTTCTGTTTTGTGCCACGTGTCTGGGCCACTGAATGAATATGATGGTATTGAGGAACTGAAGGAGCACGCTTTCATCCGACATGATTTTTTTTTTTTTTTAATATATTTGGTATCATGTATTTTAGCAGATGAAAAACGTGCTTTATTCTGTTGTTCCAGGTAAAAGTCCCCACCTCGGACAAGCCGGGAGTTTTTGTAAACTTCCGCAAACTGCTGCTCAACCGCTGCCAGAAAGAGTTTGAGAAGGACCAGGATGACGACGAGATCTTTGAGAAAAAGCAGAAGGAGATGGAAGCTGCCAAAGAGGTAAGAAAGGATATTTTTAGACCATGGATTTGACTAAACTGGTCTGATTTAACCGAATGCCGCACTAAGCACAAACCTCTGTTTATCTCTGCCCGTAGGGAGAGGACCGTGAACGCTTGAGGGTGGAGCTGGAGGAGGCCAGAGACATAGCTCGACGCCGCTCACTCGGAAACATAAAATTCATTGGCGAACTGTTCAAGCTTAAGATGCTTACAGAAACCATCATGCACAACTGTGTAGTGAAACTACTGAAGAATCATGATGAAGAGTCGCTTGAGTGTCTCTGCAGACTGCTCTCGACCATTGGCAAAGACCTGGACTTTGAGAAGGCCAAGGTACGTAAAGCTTGAACAAGCACAGATGGAAGTCAGTGATTTTTATAGACTTTAAACGCATTAAATAATCTCCAGTGATGACTTTGTTTTTGTGCCACGTGTCTGGGCCACTGACTATTGCTGATGGGTGTGAGGAACTGAGGAGATTGTTTTCTATCACATTATTCTTACTCGTATACGCAGGTCATCATTTTATAACCACGGATCATAAAATACGCTCTTTTTTTCGGTTTTCCTGACAGCCTCGTATGGATCAGTATTTCAACCAGATGGACAAGATCATCAAAGAGAGGAAGACCTCATCCAGAATCCGCTTCATGCTGCAAGATGTCTTGGATCTAAGAAAGGTAAATACTCACTGATCAACAGCAGCATGCTGCAGTAAAGTGACAATGAGCGTTTGTATGTCGAATTTTATTGTCTGGAGTCGGAACATTTCAAATGTCTTCCATCTCTGACCCGTAGAATAACTGGGTACCTCGGAGGGGAGACCAAGGGCCTAAAACAATTGACCAGATCCACAAGGAGGCCGAGATGGAGGAGCACAGGGAACAGATCAAAGTTCAGCAGCAGCTCATGTCAAAGAAAGACGGTGGTGGCGGCGGCGGAGGAGGAGGAGGTGGTGGTGGAGGAGGCAGAATGGGAGGCAACATGGGAGGCCGAGGCCCTCACACACCGGGGGGTGGCCGAGGTAGCCAGCCTCAGGATGAGGGGTGGAACACTGTGCCCATCTCCAAGAATAGACCCATCGACACTACCCGCCTTAGCAAGATCACAAAGGTAATATCCATAAACTCCAATCTCCCATTAGTACAGTCAAATATAGCTTTTGACATTTTTAATTCTGTTTCTTAGGTTGTTTTTTTAGTAGATTTGTAAAAAATCGTGTTATTACTGAACGAAAGTTTTCAGTTGAACCGTGATCCGTGACGTAACTTGTTTGTAAATGTGTTTTCCTGTAGCCTGGTGCTCTGGACTTCAACAATCAGCTGTTGGCTCCAGGCGGCAAAGGCATGTGGGGAAGCTGGGGAAAAGGCAGCAGTGGAGGAAGTGGAGCTAAGCCTGCAGGTGGAGAGCAAGGTAACCCACCTTCTTCTACGAGACAGCATGGCTTAGTGGCCGTTTTAAAGATTCGGACCTTCATTTTATCCTTTTTTTTTTTTTTTCTCTCTTCAGACTCTGGACGTCCCGCTACAAGCACTCTCAACCGTTTCTCGGCCCTGCAGCAGTCCGGCGCGTTGATGTCGTCATCAGACTCCGAACGCAGAGTTCCTCAGAGGTAGATATATTCTCCCTGTCACTCTGCTTTACTTCCACTTTCTCAGCATTTGAGCTCCTGTGATGAAAAAAACATTTAAAGTGTGTGCATTAAGTCTGTCCTGATCTGTTTAAGATAAACTCTTGAAACGCGGCATGCTAAATGCGCCACTTTGTCTCTCTTGAAATATTTAGGTCAAGCTCCAGCCGTGAGCGTGGGGGCGACAGAGACAGGAGTGAACGCGACAGGGATCGATTTGACAGATTCGAAGGAAACCAGATCAGTAAGAGGAGCTTCAGCAGAGAGTCACAGGAGCGCGGCGGCAGGGGCGGAGACAGCCGCGCCGCCGTCGAACCCGTGCGCCGCGTTGCCAGCATGACCGACGACCGGGACAGAGGCAGCAGAGATAGAGGAAGCAGAGACCGAGGAAGTAGAGACAGAGGAAGCAGAGACCGGGGAAGCCGGGACAGGGGTCCAAGCAAAGATCTCACAGGTGAAGAAATCATTTTCAAATCATGATAAAGAGGAATCGCTCTTTCGGAAAGATAAATTAAATGTAGCTTGTATTTTCTCCTTGTTTCTGTAGCTAAGCGTGAGAGCGCCCCCACTCCTCCTCCGTCTCTTCCCAAACCTGCTTTGTCAGAAGAGGAGTTGGAGAAGAAGTCGAACGCCATCATTGAAGAATACCTCCACATCAATGACTTGAAGGTATGAGCGTCGTTCAGTCACACACAACCACGTGAATTATTCACAAATGTACATACATGAACGAACTAATGAGTCACCTTGACGTTTTCTTCTTCTTCTTCTTCTTCTGCTGCTGCTGTAGGAGGCGCTGCAGTGTGTGGCAGAGCTCAACAGTGCCTCACTGCTCTATGTGTTTGTGCGGAACGGCGTGGAGTCGACACTTGAACGCAGCACCATTGCTAGGGAGCACATGGGTCTGTTGCTGCACCAACTTATAAAGGCAGGGACGTTGCCCACACAGCAGTACTACAAAGGGTGAGCATATAACAGAGGTTTCTAATGCGTGGACAGGAATAACTTCAGCTGTGTGCCGAGGGTAAGACTGAGCGCTGTTTCTTTATTCATTTGCAGGCTACAAGAGATCCTGGAGGCAGCGGAGGACATGGCCATAGATATACCTCACATCTGGCTCTACTTGGCTGAACTCATTACCCCCATGCTCCATGAGGGAGGCATCCCTATGGGACAGCTCTTCAGGTGAGAGCTGGACGACTACAAAAACAGTGCAATCAAGCCTAACCTTTAGATTGAGGATCGAGTCTGGGAGTCACAGTCACCTTTGATCGATCACTCTCTGTCCATAAATAATAGATTCTCTGTTGTAGACTGAGTGAGACACATCCTCCACTTCTACATCTTTACATCTTACTGTATGTCAGTAAATGTTAATGTCCTTGGCAGTACTCTGAGCTAAAATCTGACTGATTCAGACACCGTTATCAGTATTTGTGGACATATGGCCAGTTCACTGACAGATGTTGCTCAATCGCGCCGTTTCCACTGCAGCAGCTGAAGATGGCTTCCTTCTCAAACGACTGCGAGTCAAATGCAGAACTAGGTCACTTACTTCCAGCTCTAAGGGCCAAACTGATAATAAATAAATGGCTAAAAAATAATCTGATTTAAAGAAAGCAGAAAGCTTAATTCATTGTATTTGTCTTCAGGGAGATCTCCAAGCCCCTTGTGCCTCTGGGGATGGCCGGAGTGCTGCTGGTACAGATCCTCAAGCTGCTCTGCAAAGAAATGGTACGTCAGTGAATCTCGAGCAAACCGAGCGCACACTTGAGCAGCTTTTATTACGCTCTGTGGTGATCAATTAACTCTAATGCATTTTTCTTTCATTTTTTTCTTTTTTCTCCGTCAGACCCCTAAGAAGGTCGGTGCTTTGTGGACAGAGGCTGGTCTGAATTGGAACGATTTCTTGCCTAAGGACGAAGACGTCAACAAGTTTGTCACTGATCAGGTGTGTAAGAGGCGTTCGGATTTTAGACGACAAAACACGACATCTGAAAACAAAAAATGCTTTTCACCTGCATCGGCCTTTGCAACGTCTTTCAGCCCATTGTTCAGCTCTCTTATCTGCAACGTCATTGTCTGCAGCAGGCAGTTCCATTTAAAGTAAAATCCCCGAATACTACGCAGTACGCCACCCACTAAGCACCGAAAGGCAGACATGAAAAAACAAAAACTTTTGATGCAAAGTGGATACATACTAAGTTTATCAAATTTGAGGCGACAAACAATGAGAGCAACTGATACAGTTTGACATAAGCCAGAGTACAGAGGACACTTCATACCACTACATTCACTCGAACCCTGATGGAGACCCAAACGTAAACAACTGCTCAGCGGCGCGTTCAAGCCTCTTGGTGTGTTTTATTGTTACAGAAAGTGGAGTTCACCACAGGAGAGGGGCTGGAGTCAAAGGAATTCGCTCAGAAGAAGGTCTTTACTGGGGAGGAGCTCGGCAAACAGCTGGACAGACTCCTGCAGGACAAAGCCGATAACCAGCGGATCAGAGACTGGGTCGAGGTGCGCGGCGTTGCTCGTGTCGTAGCTCAGGTTTTTTTTTTTTCCCGAGCGTCATGCAGGCCGTCTCACGTCGTTTTCTTTTTCAGGCCAACCTGGACGAGCAGCAGTTCGCTTCCAACCAGTTTGTACGGGCATTGATGACATCAGTGTGCCAGTCTGCCATCATATGTGAGTATGACTAATACAGCACGTAAAATAAGAGCAGCCTGATCTTTCCTGTGCGTGATGTGTGCGTTAGTCATCGCTGGATGTTATTTCCATCCAGCTCCGGGAGTGCATTTATAACGGCTGAAGAGTTGACGTTTTTTTTTCTGAACGAGTGTTTGTTACTCCTTGTTCCAGGTGACAACCCGTACAAGGTGGATGCTCAGCAGATCAACCAGAGGGCCAGTCTGCTGCAGAGATACCTGTGTGACGAGCACAAAGAGCTGCAGGCCCTTTACGCCCTCCAGGCTCTGATGGTGCACATGGAGCAACCTGCAAGTGAGTGTCCCGCATAATGGATTCAGTCCATCTCTGTATGCTCTAAAAATGTGTTCATTCTGCAAATTGCACATAAAACACAGTCATAATCCCACAGAACAGGGCTGTGGATGCTGAACCTGTTACAGACCGTTTAAAATGGTGGTAATAAACTAAGTTGCACGAGCTCCGAGCCAAAGTTCAGGTTTGTTGGTGTCAAATTTGAACATAGAAGAACGTAGAAATAAATGTGTGACCAAACTGGACATTGAGCGTGAAATTGCATGATGCTCTTTGCTAAATTTAGTTCATCTGCATTAGCATTCTTTAAGCCAATATTCAATCAGTCCATATGAACCACGTTAAAAAAGATCTGTCTATATTAACACCTCACCGCTCGCATCTACTGGAGCGTTGGTGTTTTTCATTCCCCTGCAGCAAACTGTGGGTGAGGTCTAATTTGCCGCAACAATGCCAGCGTTTGATCAGTACTGACCTCTGCGTTCCGTCTCTGCAGACCTGCTGCGGATGTTCTTCGACGCCTTGTACGACGAGGACGTCATTAAAGAGGAGGCCTTCTACAAGTGGGAATCCAGCAAAGACCCCGCAGAGCAAACGGGCAAAGGTGTGGCCTTGAAATCAGTCACCGCTTTCTTCACCTGGCTCCGCGAGGCCGAGGAGGAGTCTGACAAGGACTAAAAGACTGAATGCCGCCCCCCGTTGGCGAGGCGGGCGCTCTGCAACCAGACGTGGAAAACTTAGACAATGTTGCCCGAGAGGCAGACTCAAATCAGTCCTCAATGAGGATAAATCTTTATTATTATTCTTTTCTTTGAGGGATGGACTCAGAAAACAATCATTTCTCTCTACTCTCCCTCTCTTGCTTCCTCATTGTCTCCCCACCTGCTTGTCACAGCAAGTGTCCTCATCAAATAAACTTGAAAACTGATTCAGCAGGATTGCTTGTTAACGAGGTGTGAAGTATCCCACATCACTACGAAAACCTTTTTTTCTTTTTGTCACATACAAACCAACGGGCTGCTTTCTCATCACTCTAGACTATTACAAAGTCTAACATCCGAAATGATCTGCAAGAAGAGAAGGCAGGGTGTGAGGGTGTAGTGGGCTCCCTGACTGGTGGGTGTCGTCATGCCATAGTGTGTGTGTTCAGTCCAAACACGGCTCTTGCGTCTTTGTCCTTTACTGGAGTGTGCAGCATGACTGAAGTGTGTTTCTACTAATGATACAGTGGACAAAATGTACAAAAAAAAACAAACCTAATCTTGATTTGATGGATGGAGTTTTTAAAGAAAAGGTTGTCTATTTTCCTGTTTCCGATCATGAACCCGCCGAGGGCGCAGAGGACAGATGTTGACCTTTGACCTTGACTACTAGGGGGTGGTCTTAATGCTTCCTCTAAGCCATCCTCTCCCATCCCCAGTAGTGAACCACACTGACTGACTTTTCATCTTTACCTCTTCTGTACTTAAACCTGAGCTGATGTAGAGGACACTTAATGACCCAATCACCGTTAAAACTTGAAATCTACAGAAAATTGACTTGATGAAATATATAAAGGTTAAAAAAAAATAACTGAAAAAAAAGAAAACAACAAAAAAAAAA